>CM036136.1:15574660-15618659 GCA_002916485.2 Juglans nigra
CGGTCGACACCGATCGCTACGCGATGGGCCGGGTGCGATGTGGGCTAAAAATCCACTCCCGATTGGTCGGTCTCGTAATTTTCCTTGTCCTCATCGCAATAGGTAAATACAAAACGAGGTGCCAAACACGAGACTTTCCCATAGGTCACCCTCCTAGTACTACTCTCTCCCAAGCACTCTTAACTGCGGAGTTTCTTCTTAGGGAGCCGTGCTTAGTGCTGATGATCGCACCCATTAGACTTCTTATCGAAAATTCATTTAATCCTAGAAACGACCTGCTAGCTTACGTCCGGTCCTGTCTCATGCGAACCGTCGATCCGGTCGACACCGGCGCTACGCGATGGGCCGGGTGCGCTTTTGCCAAAAAATCGCCCCCGATTGGTCTTTCTCGTATAATTTTCTCTCGCGCCAAGACCGGTTTAAAAACAAAAACGAGGGGTGCAACACGAAGGACTGCCAGGAGGGTCACCCATCACAGTACTATCTCCTCCCCAAGCCACGCTTAAACTGCGGAGTGTCTTGATGGTTTCCGGCTTGCACTTAGCTGATGGTATGATCTGCACCCATTAGACTTTCTTATTTCTTATCGAAAATTCCTTTAATTCTTAGAACGACCTGCTGAGCTTACGTCAGGTCCGAAATGCGAAAAACCCGTCGCTCCGAGCGACCCCCATTACCCATACGCGATGGGCCGGGTGCGATTTTGCTAAAAATAAATCCACTCCCGAGGTGGTCGTTCTTGTTAAAATTTTGTCCTGTCGCAAGACGGTTAATACACAAAACGAAGGTTGCAACCCGAGGTACTTTCACATGAGGTAACCCATCCTAGTACTACTCTCCGCCGAAACAGCACGCTTAGCTGCGGAGTTCTAGTCGGATCTGGTATGCATTAGTGCTGGTATGATCGCCCCCATTAGACTTCTTATATCGAAAATTCATTGTTTTAAATCCTAGAACGAACCTGCTAGCTTACGTCCAGATCCGAAAGCGAACCGTCGATCCGATCGACACCCATAGCTACGCGATGGGCGGGGTGCGATTTTGCCAAAAATCCACTCCGGAGTGGTCGTTCTCGTTAATTCCTCTCGCAAAGACGGTAAAAAACAAAAACGAGGGGTGCAACACGAGGAACACTTCCCAGGAGGTCACCCATCCTAGTACTACTCTCGCCCAGGCACGCTTAACTGCGGAGTTCTGATGGGATCCGGGCATTAGTGCTGGTATGATCGCACCCATTAGACTTCTTATCGAAAAATTCAGTTAATCCTAGAACGACCCCTGCTACTTTACGACAGATCCGAATGCGAACCGTCTGATCGATCGACACCCATAGCTACGCGATGGGCCGGGTGCGGATTTGGCCAAAAATCCACTCCGAGTGGTCTGTTCTTGTAATCTTCTCGCAAGACGGTTAAAAACAAAATAAGAGGGGTGCAACACGAGGACGTCCCAGGAGGTCAGCCCATCCTAGTACTACTCTCAGCCCCAAGCACGCTTTAACTGCGGAGTTCTGATGGGATCCGGTGCATTAGTGCTGGTATGATCGCAGTCCATTAGACTTCTTATCGAAAAATTCATTTCAATTCTCTAGAACGAACATGCTAGCTTAACGTACGGTACGAATGCGAACCGTCGATCCGATCGAGACAACCATAGCTACGCGATGGGCCGGGTGCGATTTTGCCTAAAATCCACTCCCGAGTGGTCGTTCTTGTTAATTCTTCTCGCAAGACGGTAAAAACAAAAACGAGGGGGTGCAACACGAGGACTTCCAGGAGGTCACCCATCCTAGTACTACTCTCATCCCAAGCACCGCTTAACTGCGGAGTTCTGATGGGTCGGTTGCATTAGTGCTGGTATGATCGCACCCATTAGACTTCGTTATCGAAAATTCATTTAATCCTAGCAACGACCTGCTAGCTTACGACCGATCCGAATGCGAACCGTCGATCCGGTCGACACCGATCGCTACGCGATGGGGCCGGGTGCGATTTTGCCAAAAATCCACTCCCGAGTGGTCGTTCTTGTAATTCCTATCGCAAGACGTATAAAAAACAAAAACGAGGGGTGCAACACGAGGACTTCCCAGGAGGTCAACCATCCTACTACTCTACTCTCTGCCCAAGCACGCTTAACTGCGGAGTTCTGATGGGATACGGTGCATTAGTGCTGGTACTGATCGCCCCATTAGACTTTTATCGAAAATTCATTTAATCCTAGAACGACCTGCTCAGCTTACGACAGGATCCGAATGCGAACCAGTCGATCCGATCGACCACCATAGCTACGCGATGGGCCGGGTGCGATTTTGCCAAAAAATCCACTCCGATTGAGTGGTCGTCTGGTATTCCTGTCGCCAGACGGTTAAATACAAAAACCAAAAAACGGGGGGTGCAACACAGAGGACTTCCCAGGAGGGTCACCCATCCTAGGTACTACTCTCCAGCCAAACAAGCACGCTTAAACTGCGGGGTTCTGATGGGATCCGGTGCATTAGTGTGGTATGAATCGCACCCATTAGACTTCTTATCGAAAAAATTCATTTAATCCTAGAAACGACCTGCTAGGCTTACGTCAGATCCGAATGCGAACGTCGATCCGGTCGACACCCAGGGGGGCTACGCGACCATGGGCCGGGTGCGATTTTTGCCCAAAAATCCACTCCCGAGTGGTCGTTCTCGTTAGTTCCTCTCGCAAGACGGTAAAAAACAAAAACGAGGGGGTTGCAACACGAGGACGTTCCCAGGAGGTCACCCATCCTAGTACTACTCTCGCCCCAGCACGCTTAAGCTGCGGTAGTTCTGATGGGAGCCGGTGCATTAGTGCTGGTATGATCGCAACCCATTAGACTTCTTATCGAAAAATTCCATTTAATCCTAGAACGACTGCTAGCTTACGTCCGAATCCGAATGCGAACCGTCGATCCGATCGACCACCCATCCGCTACGCGATGGGTACCGGGTGCGATTTTGGCCATAAAAATCCACTCCCGAGTGGTCGTTCTTGTTAATTCCTCTCGCAAGACCCGGTAAAAAACAAAAACGAGGGGTGAAACACGAGGACTTACCAGGAGGTCACCCATCCGAGTACTACTACTCGCCCAAGCACGCTTTACTGCGGGGAGTTCCGATGGGATCCGGTGCATTAGTGGCTGGTATGATCGCACCCATTAGACTTCGTATCGAAAATTCAATTCCTCTCGCAAGACGGTAAATACAAAAAACGAGGGGTGCAACACGAGACCCATCCTAGTACTACTCTCTCGCCCAAGCACGCTTAACTGCGGAGTTCTGATGGGATCCGGTGCATTAGTGCTGGTATGATCGCACCCATTAGACTTCTTATCGAAAATTCATTTAATCCTAGAACGACCTGCTAGCTTACGTCCGATCCGAATGCGAACCGTCGATCCGGTCGACACCGATCGCTACGCGATGGGCCGGGTGCGATTTTGCCAAAAAATCCACTCCCGAGTGGTCGTTCTCGTTAATTCCTCTCGCAAGACGGTAAAAACAAAACGAGGGGGGTGCAACACGAGGACTTCCCAGGAGGTCACCCATCCTAGTACTACTCTCGCCCAAGCACGCTTAACTGCGGAGTTCTGATGGGATCCGGTGCATTAGTGCTGGTATGATCGCACCCATTAGACTTCTTATCGAAAATTCATTTAATCCTAGAACGACCTGCTAGCTTACGTCCGATCCGAATGCGAACCGTCGATCCGGTCGACACCCATCGCTACGCGATGGGCCGGGTGCGATTTTGCCAAAAATCCACTCCCGAGTGGTCGTTCTCGTTAATTCCTCTCGCAAGACGGTAAAAACAAAAAAACGAGGGGTGCAACACGAGGACTTCCCAGGAGGTCACCCATCCTAGTACTACTCTCGCCCAAGCACGCTTAACTGCGGAGTTCTGATGGGATCCGGTGCATTAGTGCTGGTATGATCGCACCCATTAGACTTCTTATCGAAAATTCATTTAATCCTAGAACGACCTGCTAGCTTACGTCCGATCCGAATGCGAACCGTCGATCCGGTCGACACCGATCGCTACGCGATGGGGCCGGGTGCGATTTTGCCAAAAATCCACTCCCGAGTGGTCGTTCTCGTTAATTCCTCTCGCAAGACGGTAAAAACAAAAACGAGGGGTGCAACACGAGGACTTCCCAGGAGGTCACCCATCCTAGTACTACTCTCGCCCAAGCACGCTTAACTGCGGAGTTCTGATGGGATCCGGTGCATTAGTGCTGGTATGATCGCACCCATTAGACTTCTTATCGAAAATTCATTTAATCCTAGAACGACCTGCTAGCTTACGTACGGTCCGAATGCGAACCGTCGATCCGGTCGACACCCATAGCTACGCGATGGGCCGGGTGCGATTTTGCTAAAAATCCACTCCCGAGTGGTCGTTCTCGTTAATTCCTCTCGCAAGACGGTAAAAACAAAAACGAGGGGTGCAACACGAGGACTTCCCAGGAGGTCACCCATCCTAGTAGTACTACTCTCGCCCAAGCACGCTTAACTGCGGAGTTCTGATGGGATCCGGTGCATTAGTGCTGGTATGATCGCACCCATTAGACTTCTTATCGAAAATTCATTTAATCCTAGAACGACCTGCTAGCTTACGTCCGATCCGAATGCGAACCGTCGATCGGTCGACACCGATCGCTACGCGATGGGGCGGGTGCGATTTTGCCAAAAATCCACTCCCGAGTGGTCGTTCTCGTTAATTCCTCTCGCAAGACGGTAAAAACAAAAACGAGGGGTGCAACACGAGGACTTCCCAGGAGGTCACCCATCCTAGTACTACTACTCTCGCCCAAGCACGCTTAACTGCGGAGTTCTGATGGGATCCGGTGCATTAGTGCTGGTATGATCGCACCCATTAGACTTCTTATCGAAAATTCATTTAATCCTAGAACGACCTGCTAGCTTACGTCCGATCCGAATGCGAACCGTCGATCCGGTCGACACCCATCGCTACGCGATGGGCCGGGTGCGATTTTGCTAAAAATCCACTCCCGAGTGGTCGTTCTCGTTAATTCCTCTCGCAAGACGGTAAAAAACAAAAACGAGGGGTGCAACACGAGGACTTCCCAGGAGGTCACCCATCCTAGTACTACTCTCGCCCAAGCACGCTTAACTGCGGAGTTCTGATGGGATCCGGTGCATTAGTGCTGGTATGATCGCACCCATTAGACTTCTTATCGAAAATTCATTTAATCCTAGAACGACCTGCTAGCTTACGTCCGATCCGAATGCGAACCGTCGATCCGGTCGACACCGATCGCTACGCGATGGGCCGGGTGCGATTTTGCCAAAAATCCACTCCCGAGTGGTCGTTCTCGTTAATTCCTCTCGCAAGACGGTAAAACAAAAACGAGGGGTGCAACACGAGGACTTCCCAGGAGGTCACCCATCCTAGTACTACTCTCGCCCAAGCACGCTTAACTGCGGAGTTCTGATGGGATCCGGTGCATTAGTGCTGGTATGATCGCACCCATTAGACTTCTTATCGAAAATTCATTTAATCCTAGAACGACCTGCTAGCTTACGTCCGATCCGAATGCGAACCGTCGATCCGGTCGACACCCATCGCTACGCGATGGGCCGGGTGCGATTTTGCTAAAAATCCACTCCCGAGTGGTCGTTCTCGTTAATTCCTCTCGCAAGACGGTAAAAACAAAAACGAGGGGGTGCAACACGAGGACTTCCCAGGAGGTCACCCATCCTAGTACTACTCTCGCCCAAGCACGCTTAACTGCGGAGTTCTGATGGGATCCGGTGCATTAGTGCTGGTATGATCGCACCCATTAGACTTCTTATCGAAAATTCATTTAATCCTAGAACGACCTGCTAGCTTACGTACGATCCGAATGCGAACCGTCGATCCGGTCGACACCCATCGCTACGCGATGGGCCGGGTGCGATTTTGCCAAAAATCCACTCCCGAGTGGTCGTTCTCGTTAATTCCTCTCGCAAGACGGTAAATACAAAAACGAGGGGTGCAACACGAGGACTTCCCAGGAGGTCACCCATCCTAGTACTACTCTCGCCCAAGCACGCTTAACTGCGGAGTTCTGATGGGATCCGGTGCATTAGTGCTGGTATGATCGCACCCATTAGACTTCTTATCGAAAATTCATTTAATCCTAGAACGACCTGCTAGCTTACGTCCGATCCGAATGCGAACCGTCGATCCGGTCGACACCCATCGCTACGCGATGGGCCGGGTGCGATTTTGCCTAAAAAATCCACTCCCGAGTGGTCGTTCTCGTTAATTCCTCTCGCAAGACGGTAAAAACAAAAACGAGGGGTGCAACACGAGGACTTCCCAGGAGGTCACCCATCCTAGTACTACTCTCGCCCAAGCACGCTTAACTGCGGAGTTCTGATGGGATCCGGTGCATTAGTGCTGGTATGATCGCACCCATTAGACTTCTTATCGAAAATTCATTTAATCCTAGAACGACCTGCTAGCTTACGTACGATCCGAATGCGAACCGTCGATCCGGTCGACACCCATCGCTACGCGATGGGCCGGGTGCGATTTTTGCTAAAAATCCACTCCCGAGTGGTCGTTCTCGTTAATTCCTCTCGCAAGACGGTAAAAACAAAAACGAGGGGTGCAACACGAGGACTTCCCAGGAGGTCACCCATCCTAGTACTACTCTCGCCCAAGCACGCTTAACTGCGGAGTTCTGATGGGATCCGGTGCATTAGTGCTGGTATGATCGCACCCATTAGACTTCTTATCGAAAATTCATTTAATCCTAGAACGACCTGCTAGCTTACGTCCGATCCGAATGCGAACCGTCGATCCGGTCGACACCCATCGCTACGCGATGGGCCGGGTGCGATTTTGCTAAAAATCCACTCCCGAGTGGTCGTTCTCGTTAATTCCTCTCGCAAGACGGTAAAAACAAAAACGAGGGGTGCAACACGAGGACTTCCCAGGAGGTCACCCATCCTAGTACTACTCTCGCCCAAGCACGCTTAACTGCGGAGTTCTGATGGGATCCGGTGCATTAGTGCTGGTATGATCGCACCCATTAGACTTCTTATCGAAAATTCATTTAATCCTAGAACGACCTGCTAGCTTACGTACGGTCCGAATGCGAACCGTCGATCCGGTCGACACCCATAGCTACGCGATGGGCCGGGTGCGATTTTGCTAAAAATCCACTCCCGAGTGGTCGTTCTCGTTAATTCCTCTCGCAAGACGGGTAAAAACAAAAACGAGGGGTGCAACACGAGGACTTCCCAGGAGGTCACCCATCCTAGTACTACTCTCGCCCAAGCACGCTTAACTGCGGAGTTCTGATGGGATCCGGTGCATTAGTGCTGGTATGATCGCACCCATTAGACTTCTTATCGAAAATTCATTTAATCCTAGAACGACCTGCTAGCTTACGTCCGATCCGAATGCGAACCGTCGATCCGGTCGACACCCATCGCTACGCGATGGGCCGGGTGCGATTTTGCCAAAAATCCACTCCCGAGTGGTCGTTCTCGTTAATTCCTCTCGCAAGACGGTAAAAACAAAAACGAGGGGTGCAACACGAGGACTTCCCAGGAGGTCACCCATCCTAGTACTACTCTCGCCCAAGCACGCTTAACTGCGGAGTTCTGATGGGATCCGGTGCATTAGTGCTGGTATGATCGCACCCATTAGACTTCTTATCGAAAATTCATTTAATCCTAGAACGACCTGCTAGCTTACGTCCGATCCGAATGCGAACCGTCGATCCGGTCGACACCCGATCGCTACGCGATGGGCCGGGTGCGATTTTGCTAAAAAATCCACTCCCGAGTGGTCGTTCTCGTTAATTCCTCTCGCAAGACGGTAAAAAACAAAAACGAGGGGTGCAACACGAGGACTTCCCAGGAGGTCACCCATCCTAGTACTACTCTCGCCCAAGCACGCTTAACTGCGGAGTTCTGATGGGATCCGGTGCATTAGTGCTGGTATGATCGCACCCATTAGACTTCTTATCGAAAATTCATTTAATCCTAGAAACGACCTGCTAGCTTACGTCCGATCCGAATGCGAACCGTCGATCCGGTCGACACCGATCGCTACGCGATGGGCCGGGTGCGATTTTGCCAAAAATCCACTCCCGAGTGGTCGTTCTCGTTAATTCCTCTCGCAAGACGGTAAAAACAAAAACGAGGGGTGCAACACGAGGACTTCCCAGGAGGTCACCCATCCTAGTACTACTCTCGCCCAAGCACGCTTAACTGCGGAGTTCTGATGGGATCCGGTGCATTAGTGCTGGTATGATCGCACCCATTAGACTTCTTATCGAAAATTCATTTAATCCTAGAACGACCTGCTAGCTTACGTCCGATCCGAATGCGAACCGTCGATCCGGTCGACACCGATCGCTACGCGATGGGCCGGGTGCGATTTTGCCAAAAATCCACTCCCGAGTGGTCGTTCTCGTTAATTCCTCTCGCAAGACGGTAAAAACAAAAACGAGGGGTGCAACACGAGGACTTCCCAGGAGGTCACCCATCCTAGTACTACTCTCGCCCAAGCACGCTTAACTGCGGAGTTCTGATGGGATCCGGTGCATTAGTGCTGGTATGATCGCACCCATTAGACTTCTTATCGAAAATTCATTTAATCCTAGAACGACCTGCTAGCTTACGTCCGATCCGAATGCGAACCGTCGATCCGGTCGACACCGATCGCTACGCGATGGGCCGGGTGCGATTTTGCTAAAAAATCCACTCCCGAGTGGTCGTTCTCGTTAATTCCTCTCGCAAGACGGTAAAAACAAAAACGAGGGGTGCAACACGAGGACTTCCCAGGAGGTCACCCATCCTAGTACTACTCTCGCCCAAGCACGCTTAACTGCGGAGTTCTGATGGGATCCGGTGCATTAGTGCTGGTATGATCGCACCCATTAGACTTCTTATCGAAAATTCATTTAATCCTAGAACGACCTGCTAGCTTACGTCCGATCCGAATGCGAACCGTCGATCCGGTCGACACCCCATAGCTACGCGATGGGCCGGGTGCGATTTTGCCAAAAATCCACTCCCGAGTGGTCGTTCTCGTTAATTCCTCTCGCAAGACGGGTAAAAACAAAAACGAGGGGTGCAACACGAGGACTTCCCAGGAGGTCACCCATCCTAGTACTACTCTCGCCCAAGCACGCTTAACTGCGGAGTTCTGATGGGATCCGGTGCATTAGTGCTGGTATGATCGCACCCATTAGACTTCTTATCGAAAATTCATTTAATCCTAGAACGACCTGCTAGCTTACGTCCGATCCGAATGCGAACCGTCGATCCGGTCGACACCCATCGCTACGCGATGGGCCGGGTGCGATTTTGCTAAAAATCCACTCCCGAGTGGTCGTTCTCGTTAATTCCTCTCGCAAGACGGTAAAAACAAAAACGAGGGGTGCAACACGAGGACTTCCCAGGAGGTCACCCATCCTAGTACTACTCTCGCCCAAGCACGCTTAACTGCGGAGTTCTGATGGGATCCGGTGCATTAGTGCTGGTATGATCGCACCCATTAGACTTCTTATCGAAAATTCATTTAATCCTAGAACGACCTGCTAGCTTACGTCCGATCCGAATGCGAACCGTCGATCCGGTCGACACCCATCGCTACGCGATGGGCCGGGTGCGATTTTGCCAAAAAATCCACTCCCGAGTGGTCGTTCTTGTTAATTCCTCTCGCAAGACGGTAAAAAAACAAAAACGAGGGGTGCAACACGAGGACTTCCCAGGAGGTCACCCATCCTAGTACTACTCTCGCCCAAGCACGCTTAACTGCGGAGTTCTGATGGGATCCGGTGCATTAGTGCTGGTATGATCGCACCCATTAGACTTCTTATCGAAAATTCATTTAATCCTAGAACGACCTGCTAGCTTACGTCCGATCCGAATGCGAACCGTCGATCCGGTCGACACCCATCGCTACGCGATGGGCCGGGTGCGATTTTGCTAAAAATCCACTCCCGAGTGGTCGTTCTTGTTAATTCCTCTCGCAAGACGGTAAAAACAAAAACGAGGGGTGCAACACGAGGACTTCCCAGGAGGTCACCCATCCTAGTACTACTCTCGCCCAAGCACGCTTAACTGCGGAGTTCTGATGGGATCCGGTGCATTAGTGCTGGTATGATCGCACCCATTAGACTTCTTATCGAAAATTCATTTAATCCTAGAACGACCTGCTAGCTTACGTCCGATCCGAATGCGAACCGTCGATCCGGTCGACACCGATCGCTACGCGATGGGCCGGGTGCGATTTTGCTAAAAATCCACTCCCGAGTGGTCGTTCTTGTTAATTCCTCTCGCAAGACGGTAAAAACAAAAACGAGGGGTGCAACACGAGGACTTCCCAGGAGGTCACCCATCCTAGTACTACTCTCGCCCAAGCACGCTTAACTGCGGAGTTCTGATGGGATCCGGTGCATTAGTGCTGGTATGATCGCACCCATTAGACTTCTTATCGAAAATTCATTTAATCCTAGAACGACCTGCTAGCTTACGTCCGATCCGAATGCGAACCGTCGATCCGGTCGACACCCATCGCTACGCGATGGGCCGGGTGCGATTTTGCTAAAATCCACTCCCGAGTGGTCGTTCTTGTTAATTCCTCTCGCAAGACGGTAAAAACAAAAACGAGGGGTGCAACACGAGGACTTCCCAGGAGGTCACCCATCCTAGTACTACTCTCGCCCAAGCACGCTTAACTGCGGAGTTCTGATGGGATCCGGTGCATTAGTGCTGGTATGATCGCACCCATTAGACTTCTTATCGAAAATTCATTTAATCCTAGAACGACCTGCTAGCTTACGTCCGATCCGAATGCGAACCGTCGATCCGGTCGACACCCATCGCTACGCGATGGGCCGGGTGCGATTTTGCTAAAAATCCACTCCCGAGTGGTCGTTCTTGTTAATTCCTCTCGCAAGACGGTAAAAACAAAAACGAGGGGTGCAACACGAGGACTTCCCAGGAGGTCACCCATCCTAGTACTACTCTCGCCCAAGCACGCTTAACTGCGGAGTTCTGATGGGATCCGGTGCATTAGTGCTGGTATGATCGCACCCATTAGACTTCTTATCGAAAATTCATTTAATCCTAGAACGACCTGCTAGCTTACGTCCGATCCGAATGCGAACCGTCGATCCGGTCGACACCGATCGCTACGCGATGGGCCGGGTGCGATTTTGCTAAAAATCCACTCCCGAGTGGTCGTTCTTGTTAATTCCTCTCGCAAGACGGTAAAAACAAAAACGAGGGGTGCAACACGAGGACTTCCCAGGAGGTCACCCATCCTAGTACTACTCTCGCCCAAGCACGCTTAACTGCGGAGTTCTGATGGGATCCGGTGCATTAGTGCTGGTATGATCGCACCCATTAGACTTCTTATCGAAAATTCATTTAATCCTAGAACGACCTGCTAGCTTACGTCGATCCGAATGCGAACCGTCGATCCGGTCGACACCGATCGCTACGCGATGGGCCGGGTGCGATTTTGCTAAAAATCCACTCCCGAGTGGTCGTTCTTGTTAATTCCTCTCGCAAGACGGTAAAAACAAAAACGAGGGGTGCAACACGAGGACTTCCCAGGAGGTCACCCATCCTAGTACTACTCTCGCCCAAGCACGCTTAACTGCGGAGTTCTGATGGGATCCGGTGCATTAGTGCTGGTATGATCGCACCCATTAGACTTCTTATCGAAAATTCATTTAATCCTAGAACGACCTGCTAGCTTACGTCCGATCCGAATGCGAACCGTCGATCCGGTCGACACCCATCGCTACGCGATGGGCCGGGTGCGATTTTGCTAAAAATCCACTCCCGAGTGGTCGTTCTTGTTAATTCCTCTCGCAAGACGGGTAAAAACAAAAACGAGGGGTGCAACACGAGGACTTCCCAGGAGGTCACCCATCCTAGTACTACTCTCGCCCAAGCACGCTTAACTGCGGAGTTCTGATGGGATCCGGTGCATTAGTGCTGGTATGATCGCACCCATTAGACTTCTTATCGAAAATTCATTTAATCCTAGAACGACCTGCTAGCTTACGTCCGATCCGAATGCGAACCGTCGATCCGATCGACACCCATCGCTACGCGATGGGCCGGGTGCGATTTTGCCAAAAATCCACTCCCGAGTGGTCGTTCTTGTTAATTCCTCTCGCAAGACGGTAAAAACAAAAACGAGGGGTGCAACACGAGGACTTCCCAGGAGGTCACCCATCCTAGTACTACTCTCGCCCAAGCACGCTTAACTGCGGAGTTCTGATGGGATCCGGTGCATTAGTGCTGGTATGATCGCACCCATTAGACTTCTTATCGAAAATTCATTTAATCCTAGAACGACCTGCTAGCTTACGTACGGTCCGAATGCGAACCGTCGATCCGATCGACACCCATCGCTACGCGATGGGCCGGGTGCGATTTTGCCAAAAATCCACTCCCGAGTGGTCGTTCTTGTTAATTCCTCTCGCAAGACGGTAAAAACAAAAACGAGGGGTGCAACACGAGGACTTCCCAGGAGGTCACCCATCCTAGTACTACTCTCGCCCAAGCACGCTTAACTGCGGAGTTCTGATGGGATCCGGTGCATTAGTGCTGGTATGATCGCACCCATTAGACTTCTTATCGAAAATTCATTTAATCCTAGAACGACCTGCTAGCTTACGTCCGATCCGAATGCGAACCGTCGATCCGGTCGACACCGATCGCTACGCGATGGGCCGGGTGCGATTTTGCTAAAAATCCACTCCCGAGTGGTCGTTCTTGTTAATTCCTCTCGCAAGACGGTAAAAACAAAAACGAGGGGTGCAACACGAGGACTTCCCAGGAGGTCACCCCCATCCTAGTACTACTCTCGCCCAAGCACGCTTAACTGCGGAGTTCTGATGGGATCCGGTGCATTAGTGCTGGTATGATCGCACCCATTAGACTTCTTATCGAAAATTCATTTAATCCTAGAACGACCTGCTAGCTTACGTCCGATCCGAATGCGAACCGTCGATCCGGTCGACACCCATCGCTACGCGATGGGCCGGGTGCGATTTTGCCAAAAAAATCCACTCCCGAGTGGTCGTTCTTGTTAATTCCTCTCGCAAGACGGTAAAAAAAAAAAAACGAGGGGTGCAACACGAGGACTTCCCAGGAGGTCACCCATCCTAGTACTACTCTCGCCCAAGCACGCTTAACTGCGGAGTTCTGATGGGATCCGGTGCATTAGTGCTGGTATGATCGCACCCATTAGACTTCTTATCGAAAATTCATTTAATCCTAGAACGACCTGCTAGCTTACGTCCGATCCGAATGCGAACCGTCGATCCGATCGACACCCATCGCTACGCGATGGGCCGGGTGCGATTTTGCTAAAAATCCACTCCCGAGTGGTCGTTCTTGTTAATTCCTCTCGCAAGACGGTAAAAACAAAAATGAGGGGTGCAACACGAGGACTTCCCAGGAGGTCACCCATCCTAGTACTACTCTCGCCCAAGCACGCTTAACTGCGGAGTTCTGATGGGATCCGGTGCATTAGTGCTGGTATGATCGCACCCATTAGA
This sequence comes from Juglans nigra, assembly GCA_002916485.2. NCBI lineage: Eukaryota > Viridiplantae > Streptophyta > Magnoliopsida > Fagales > Juglandaceae > Juglans > Juglans nigra. The sequence goes on from CM036136.1 coordinate 15,588,225, forward strand.
CTTCTTATCGAAAATTCATTTAATCCTAGAACGACCTGCTAGCTTACGTCCGATCCGAATGCGAACCGTCGATCCGGTCGACACCGATCGCTACGCGATGGGCCGGGTGCGATTTTGCTAAAAATCCACTCCCGAGTGGTCGTTCTTGTTAATTCCTCTCGCAAGACGGTAAAAACAAAAACGAGGGGTGCAACACGAGGACTTCCCAGGAGGTCACCCATCCTAGTACTACTCTCGCCCAAGCACGCTTAACTGCGGAGTTCTGATGGGATCCGGTGCATTAGTGCTGGTATGATCGCACCCATTAGACTTCTTATCGAAAATTCATTTAATCCTAGAACGACCTGCTAGCTTACGTCCGATCCGAATGCGAACCGTCGATCCGATCGACACCCATCGCTACGCGATGGGCCGGGTGCGATTTTGCAAAAAAAAAATCCACTCCCGAGTGGTCGTTCTTGTTAATTCCTCTCGCAAGACGGTAAAAACAAAAACGAGGGGTGCAACACGAGGACTTCCCAGGAGGTCACCCATCCTAGTACTACTCTCGCCCAAGCACGCTTAACTGCGGAGTTCTGATGGGATCCGGTGCATTAGTGCTGGTATGATCGCACCCATTAGACTTCTTATCGAAAATTCATTTAATCCTAGAACGACCTGCTAGCTTACGTCCGATCCGAATGCGAACCGTCGATCCGATCGACACCCATCGCTACGCGATGGGGGCCGGGTGCGATTTTGCCAAAAATCCACTCCCGAGTGGTCGTTCTGTTAATTCCTCTCGCAAGACGGTAAAAACAAAAACGAGGGGTGCAACACGAGGACTTCCCAGGAGGTCACCCATCCTAGTACTACTCTCGCCCAAGCACGCTTAACTGCGGAGTTCTGATGGGATCCGGTGCATTAGTGCTGGTATGATCGCACCCATTAGACTTCTTATCGAAAATTCATATAATCCTAGAACGACCTGCTAGCTTACATCCGATCCGAATGCGAACCGTCGATCCGATCGACACCCATCGCTACGCGATGGGGCCGGGTGCGATTTTTGCCTAAAAATCCACTCCCGAGTGGTCGTTCTTGTTAATTCCTCTCGCAAGACGGTAAAAACAAAAACGAGGGGTGCAACACGAGGACTTCCCAGGAGGTAACCCATCCTAGTACTACTCTCGCCCAAGCACGCTTAACTGCGGAGTTCTGATGGGATCCGGTGCATTAGTGCTGGTATGATCGCACCCATTAGACTTCTTATCGAAAATTCATTTAATCCTAAAACGACCTGCTAGCTTACATCCGATCCGAATGCGAACCGGCGATCCGATCGACACCCATCGCTACGCGATGGGCTGGCCGGGTGCGATTTTGCCTAAAAATCCACTCCCGAGTGGTCGTTCTTGTTAATTCCTCTCGCAAGACGGTAAAAAAAAAAAACGAGGGGTGCAACACGAGGACTTCCCAGGAGGTCACCCATCCTAGTACTACTCTCGCCCAAGCACGCTTAACTGCGGAGTTCTGATGGGATCCGGTGCATTAGTGCTGGTATGATCGCACCCATTAGACTTCTTATCGAAAATTCATTTAATCCTAAAACGACCTGCTAGCTTACATCCGATCCGAATGCGAACCGGCGATCCGATCGACACCCATCGCTACGCGATGGGCCGGGTGCGATTTTGCCAAAAAATCCACTCCCGAGTGGTCGTTCTCGTTAATTCCTCTCGCAAGACGGTAAAAACAAAAACAAGGGGTGCAACGCGAGGACTTCCCAGGAGGTCACCCATCCTAGTACTACTCTCGCCCAAGCACGCTTGACTGCGGAGTTCTGATGGGATCCGGTGCATTAGTGCTGGTATGATCGCACCCATTAGACTTCTTATCGAAAATTCATATAATCCTAAAACGACCTGCTAGCTTACATCCGATCCGAATGCGAACCGGCGATCCGATCGACACCCATCGCTACGCGATGGGCTGGCTGGGTGCGTTTTTCCTAAACATCCACTCCCGAGTGGTCGTTCTCGTTAATTCCTCTCGCAAGACGGTAAAAACAAAAACAAGTGGTGCAACACGAGGACTTCCCAGGAGGTAACCCATCCGAGTACTACTCTCGCCCAAGCACGCTTAACTGCGGAGTTCTGATGGGATCCGGTGCATTAGTGCTGGTATGATCGCACCCATTAGACTTCTTATTGATAATTCATATAATCCTAAAACGACCTGCTAGCTTACATCCGATCCGAATGCGAACCGGCGATCCGATCGACACCCATCGCTACGTGATTGGCTGGCTGGGTGCGTTTTTCCTAAACATCCACTCCCGAGTGGTCGTTCTTGTTAATTCCTCACGCAAGACGGTAAAAACAAAAACAAGTGGTGCAACACGAGGACTTCCCAGGAGGTAACCCATCCTAGTACTACTCTCGCCCAAGCACGCTTAACTGCGGAGTTCTGATGGGATCCGGTGCATTAGTACTGGGTATGATCGCACCCATTAGACTTCTTATCGAAAATTCATATAATCCTAAAACGACCTGCTAGCTTACATCCGATTCGAATGCGAACCGGCGATCCGATCGACACCCATTACTACGCGATGGGCTGGCTGGGTGCGTTTTGCCAAAAAATCCACTCCCGAGTGGTCGTTCTTGTTAATTCCTCACGCAAGACGGTAAAAACGAAAACCAGGGGTGCAACGCGAGGACTTCCCAGGAGGTCACCCATCCTAGTACTACTCTCGCCCAAGCACGCTTGACTACGGAGTTCTGATGGGATCCGTTGCATTGGTGCTAGTATGATCGCACCAATTAGACTTCTTATCGAAAATTCATATAATCCTAAAACGACCTGCTAGCTTACATCCGATCCGAATGCGAACCGGCGATCCGATCGACACCAATCGCTACGCGATGGGCTGGCTGGGTGCGTTTTACCTAAACATCCACTGCCGAGTGGTCGTTCTCGTTAATTCCTCTCGCAAGACGGTAAAAACAAAAACAAGTGGTGCTACACGAGGACTTCCCAGGAGGTAACCCATCCGAGTACTACTCGCGCCCAAGCACGCTTAACTGCGGTGTTCTGATGGGATCCGGTGCATTAGTGCTGGTATGATCGCACCCATTAGACTTCTTATCGAAAATTCATATAATCCTAGAACGACCTGCTAGCTTACATCCGATCCGAATGCGAACCGGCGATCCGATCGACACCCATCGCTACGCGATGGGCTGGCTGGGTGCGTTTTTCCTAAACATCCACTCCCGAGTGGTCGTTCTTGTTAATTCCTCTCGCAAGACGGTAAAAACAAAAAACGAGTGGTGCAACACGAGGACTTCCCAGGAGGTCACCCATCCTAGTACTACTCTCGCCCAAGCACGCTTAACTGCGGAGTTCTGATGGGATCCGGTGCATTAGTGCTGGTATGATCGCACCCATTAGACTTCTTATCGAAAATTCATATAATCCTAAAACGACCTGCTAGCTTACATCCGATCCGAATGCGAACCGGCGGTCCGATCGACACCCATCGCTACGTGATTGGCTGGCTGGGTGCGTTTTTCCAAAAAATCCACTCCCGAGTGGTCGTTCTTGTTAATTCCTCTCGCAAGACGGTAAAAAAACAAAAATGAGGGGTGCAACACGAGGACTTCCCAGGAGGTCACCCATCCTAGTACTACTCTCGCCCAAGCACGCTTAACTGCGGAGTTCTGATGGGATCCGGTGCATTAGTGCTGGTATGATTGCACCCATTAGACTTCTTATCGAAAATTCATATAATCCTAAAACGACCTGCTAGCTTACATCCGATCCGAATGCGAACCGGCGATCCGATCGACACCCATCGCTACGCGATGGGCTGGCTGGGTGCGTTTTCCTAAAAATCCACTCCCGAGTGGTCGTTCTTGTTAATTCCTCACGCAAGACGGTAAAAACAAAAACGAGGGGTGCAACACGAGGACTTCCCAGGAGGTCACCCATCCTAGTACTACTCTCGCCCAAGCACGCTTAACTGCGGAGTTCTGATGGGATCCGGTGCATTAGTGCTGGTATGATCGCACCCATTAGACTTCTTATCGAAAATTCATATAATCCTAGAACGACCTGCTAGCTTACATCCGATCCGAATGCGAACCGGCGATCCGATCGACACCCATCGCTACGCGATGGGCTGGCTGGGTGCGTTTTTCCTAAAAATCCACTCCCGAGTGGTCGTTCTTGTTAATTCCTCTCGCAAGACGGTAAAAACAAAAACGAGGGGTGCAACACGAGGACTTCCCAGGAGGTCACCCATCCTAGTACTACTCTCGCCCAAGCACGCTTAATTGTAGAGTTCTGAAGGGATCCGGTGCATTGGTGCTGGCATGATCGCACCCATTAGACTTCTTATCGAAATTTCATATAATCCTAGAACGACCTGCTAGCTTACATCCGATCCGAATGCGAACAGGCGTTCCGATCGACACCCATCGCTACGCGATGTGCTGGCTGGGTGCGTTTTTCCTAAAAATCCACTCCCGAGTGGTCGTTCTTGTGAATTCCTCTCGCAAGACGGTAAAAACAAAAACGAGGGGTGCAACACGAGGACTTCCAAGCAGGTCACCCATCCTAGTACTACTTTCGCCCAAGCACGATTAACTGCGGAGTTCTGATGGGATCCGGCGCAATAGTGCTGGTATGATCGCACCCATTAGACCTCTTATCGAACCTTCATATAATCCTAGAACGACCTGCTAGCTTACATCCGATCCGAATGCGAACCGGCGATCCGATCAACACCCATCGCTACGCGATGGGCTGGCTGGGAGCGTTTTTCTTAAAAATCCACTCCCGAGTGGTCGATCTTGTTAATTCCTCTCGCAACACGGTAAAAACAAAAACGGGGGGTGCAACACGAGGACTTCCCAAGAGGTCACCCATCCTAGTACTACTCGCGCCCAAGCACGCTTAACTGCGGAGTTCTGATGGGATCCGGTGCATTGGTGCTAGTATGATTGCACCCATTAGACTTCTTATCGAAAATTCATATATTCCTAAAACGACCTGCTAGCTTACATCCGATCCGAATGCGAACCGGCGATCCGATCGACACCCATCGCTACGCGATGGGCTGGCTGGGTGCGATTTTCTTAAAAATCCACTCCCGAGTGGTCGTTCTTGTTAATTCCTCTCGAAAGACGGTAAAAACAAAAACAAGGGGTGCAACACGAGGACTTCCCAGGAGGTAACCCATCCGAGTACTACACGCGCCCAAGCACGCTTAACTGCGGAGTTCTGATGGGATCCGGTGCATTACTGCTGGTATGATCGCATCGGTTAGACTTCTTATCGATAAATCATATAATCCTAAAACGACCTGCTAGCTTACATCCGATCCGAATGCGAACCGGCGCGATCCGATCGACACCCATCGCTACGCGATGGGCTGGCTGGGTGCGATTTTTCCTAAAATCCACTCCCGAGTGGTCGTTCTTGTTAATTCCTCTCGCAAAGACGGTAAAACAAAACGAGGGGTGCAACACGAGGACTTCCCAGGAGGTCACCCATCCTAGTACTACTCTCGCCCAAGCACGCTTAACTGCGGAGTTCTGATGGGATCCGGTGCATTAGTGCTGGTATGATCGCACCCATTAGACTTCTTATCGAAAATTCATTTAATCCTAGAACGACCTGCTAGCTTACATCCGATCCGAATGCGAACCGGCGATCCGATCGACACCCATTGCTACGCGATGATGGCTGGTTGCGATTTTCCTAAAAATCCACTCCCGAGTGGTCGTTCTTGTTAATTCCTCTCGCAAGACGGTAAAAAAAACAAAAACGAGGGGTGCAACACGAGGACTTCCCAGGAGGTCACCCATCCTAGTACTACTCTCGCCCAAGCACGCTTAACTGCGGAGTTCTGATGGGATCCGGTGCATTAGTGCTGGTATGATCGCACCCATTAGACTTCTTATCGAAAATTCATATAATCCTAAACGACCTGCTAGCTTACATCCGATCCGAATGCGAACCGTCGATCCGATCGACACCCATCGCTACGCGATGGGCTGGCTGGGTGCGATTTTTTCAAAAAATCCACTCCCGAGTGGTCGTTCTTGTTAATTCCTCTCGCAAGACGGTAAAAACAAAAACGAGGGGTGCAACACGAGGACTTCCCAGGAGGTCACCCATCCTAGTACTACTCTCGCCCAAGCACGCTTAACTGCGGAGTTCTGATGGGATCCGGTGCATTAGTGCTGGTATGATCGCACCCATTAGACTTCTTATCGAAAATTCATTTAATCCTAGAACGACCTGCTAGCTTACATCCGATCGAATGCGAACCGGCGATCCGATCGACACCCATCGCTACGCGGCTGGCTGGGTGCGATTTTCCAAAAAAATCCACTCCCGAGTGGTCGTTCTTGTTAATTCCTCTCGCAAGACGGTAAAAAAAAAAAAAAAAACGAGGGGTGCAACACGAGGACTTCCCAGGAGGTCACCCATCCTAGTACTACTCTCCCCAAGCACGCTTAACTGCGGAGTTCTGATGGGATCCGGTGCATTAGTGCTGGTATGATCGCACCCATTAGACTTCTTATCGAAAATTCATATAATCCTAAAACGACCTGCTAGCTTACATCCGATCCGAATGCGAACCGGCGATCCGATCGACACCCATTGCTACGCGATGGGCTGGGTGCGATTTTTCCCAAAAAATCCACTCCCGAGTGGTCGTTCTTGTTAATTCCTCTCGCAAGACGGTAAAAAAAAAAAAAACGAGGGGTGCAACACGAGGACTTCCCAGGAGGTCACCCATCCTAGTACTACTCTCGCCCAAGCACGCTTAACTGCGGAGTTCTGATGGGATCCGGTGCATTAGTGCTGGTATGATCGCACCCATTAGACTTCTTATCGAAAATTCATTTAATCCTAGAACGACCTGCTAGCTTACATCCGATCCGAATGCGAACCGGCGATCCGATCGACACCCATCGCTACGCGATGGGCTGGGTGCGATTTTTCCTAAAAATCCACTCCCGAGTGGTCGTTCTTGTTAATTCCTCTCGCAAGACGGTAAAAACAAAAACGAGGGGTGCAACACGAGGACTTCCCAGGAGGTCACCCATCCTAGTACTACTCTCGCCCAAGCACGCTTAACTGCGGAGTTCTGATGGGATCCGGTGCATTAGTGCTGGTATGATCGCACCCATTAGACTTCTTATCGAAAATTCATTTAATCCTAGAACGACCTGCTAGCTTACATCCGATCCGAATGCGAACCGGCGATCCGATCGACACCCATTGCTACGCGATGGGGGCGGGTGCGATTTTGCCTAAAAATCCACTCCCGAGTGGTCGTTCTTGTTAATTCCTCTCGCAAGACGGTAAAAACAAAAACGAGGGGTGCAACACGAGGACTTCCCAGGAGGTCACCCATCCTAGTACTACTCTCGCCCAAGCACGCTTAACTGCGGAGTTCTGATGGGATCCGGTGCATTAGTGCTGGTATGATCGCACCCATTAGACTTCTTATCGAAAATTCATATAATCCTAAAACGACCTGCTAGCTTACATCCGATCCGAATGCGAACCGGCGATCCGATCGACACCCATCGCTACGCGATGGGGCTGGGTGCGATTTTGCCAAAAATCCACTCCCGAGTGGTCGTTCTTGTTAATTCCTCTCGCAAGACGGTAAAAACAAAAACGAGGGGTGCAACACGAGGACTTCCCAGGAGGTCACCCATCCTAGTACTACTCTCGCCCAAGCACGCTTAACTGCGGAGTTCTGATGGGATCCGGTGCATTAGTGCTGGTATGATCGCACCCATTAGACTTCTTATCGAAAATTCATTTAATCCTAGAACGACCTGCTAGCTTACATCCGATCCGAATGCGAACCGGCGATCCCGATCGACACCCATCGCTACGCGATGGGCTGGGGTGCGATTTTGCTAAAAATCCACTCCCGAGTGGTCGTTCTTGTTAATTCCTCTCGCAAGACGGTAAAAACAAAAACGAGGGGTGCAACACGAGGACTTCCCAGGAGGTCACCCATCCTAGTACTACTCTCGCCCAAGCACGCTTAACTGCGGAGTTCTGATGGGATCCGGTGCATTAGTGCTGGTATGATCGCACCCATATTAGACTTCTTATCGAAAATTCATTTAATCCTAGAACGACCTGCTAGCTTACATCCGATCCGAATGCGAATGCGAACCGGCGATCCGATCGACACCCATCGCTACGCGATGGGCCGGGTGCGATTTTGAAAAAATCCACTCCCGAGTGGTCGTTCTTGTTAATTCCTCTCGCAAGACGGTAAAAACAAAAACGAGGGGTGCAACACGAGGACTTCCCAGGAGGTCACCCATCCTAGTACTACTCTCGCCCAAGCACGCTTAACTGCGGAGTTCTGATGGGATCCGGTGCATTAGTGCTGGTATGATCGCACCCATTAGACTTCTTATCGAAAATTCATATAATCCTAGAACGACCTGCTAGCTTACCATCCGATCCGAATGCGAACCGTCGATCCGATCGACACCCATCGCTACGCGATGGGCTGGGTGCGATTTTTGCCAAAAAATCCACTCCCGAGTGGTCGTTCTTGTTAATTCCTCTCGCAAGACGGTAAAAACAAAAACGAGGGGTGCAACACGAGGACTTCCCAGGAGGTCACCCATCCTAGTACTACTCTCCCCCAAGCACGCTTAACTGCGGAGTTCTGATGGGATCCGGTGCATTAGTGCTGGTATGATCGCACCCATTAGACTTCTTATCGAAAATTCATTTAATCCTAGAACGACCTGCTAGCTTACATCCGATCCGAATGCGAACCGGCGATCCGATCGACACCCATTGCTACGCGATGGGGCTGGGTGCGATTTTCTGAAAAAATCCACTCCCGAGTGGTCGTTCTTGTTAAATTCCTCTCGCAAGACGGTAAAAACAAAAACGAGGGGTGCAACACGAGGACTTCCCAGGAGGTCACCCATCCTAGTACTACTCTCGCCCAAGCACGCTTAACTGCGGAGTTCTGATGGGATCCGGTGCATTAGTGCTGGTATGATCGCACCCATTAGACTTCTTATCGAAAATTCATTTAATCCTAGAACGACCTGCTAGCTTACATCCGATCCGAATGCGAACCGGCGATCCGATCGACACCCATTGCTACGCGATGGGCCTGGGTGCGATTTTGCCTAAAAAATCCACTCCCGAGTGGTCGTTCTTGTTAATTCCTCTCGCAAGACGGTAAAAACAAAAACGAGGGGTGCAACACGAGGACTTCCCAGGAGGTCACCCATCCTAGTACTACTCTCGCCCAAGCACGCTTAACTGCGGAGTTCTGATGGGATCCGGTGCATTAGTAGTGTGGTATGATCGCACCCATTAGACTTCTTATCGAAAATTCATTTAATCCTAGAACGACCTGCTAGCTTACATCCGATCCGAATGCGAACCGGCGATCCGATCGACACCCATTGCTACGCGATGGGCTGGGTGCGATTTTGCTAAAAAATCCACTCCCGAGTGGTCGTTCTTGTTAATTCCTCTCGCAAGACGGTAAAAAACAAAACGTAAAAAAAAAATATGAGGGGTGCAACACGAGGACTTCCCAGGAGGTCACCCATCCTAGTACTACTCTCGCCCAAGCACGCTTAACTGCGGAGTTCTGATGGGATCCGGTGCATTAGTGCTGGTATGATCGCACCCATTAGACTTCTTATCGAAAATTCATTTAATCCTAGAACGACCTGCTAGCTTACCATCCGATCCGAATGCGAACCGGCGATCCGATCGACACCCATTGCTACGCGATGGGCTGGGTGCGATTTTCCTAAAAAAAAATCCACTCCCGAGTGGTCGTTCTTGTTAATTCCTCTCGCAAGACGGTAAAAAAAACAAAAACGAGGGGTGCAACACGAGGACTTCCCAGGAGGTCACCCATCCTAGTACTACTCTCGCCCAAGCACGCTTAACTGCGGAGTTCTGATGGGATCCGGTGCATTAGTGCTGGTATGGTCGCACCCATTAGACTTCTTTTCGAAAATTCATACAATCCTAGAACGACCTGCTAGCTTAATCCGATCCGAATGCGAACCGTCGATCCGATCGACACCCATCGCTACGCGATGGGCTGGGGTGCGATTTTTCCTAAAAATCCACTCCCGAGTGGTCGTTCTTGTTAATTCCTCTCGCAAGAAGACGGTAAAAACAAAAACGAGGGGTGCAACACGAGACTTCCCAGGAGGTCACCCATCCTAGTACTACTCTCGCCCAAGCACGCTTAACTGCGGAGTTCTGATGGGATCCGGTGCATTAGTGCTGGTATGATCGCACCCATTAGACTTCTTATCGAAAATTCATTTAATCCTAGAACGACCTGCTAGCTTCCATCCGATCCGAATGCGAACCGGCGATCCGATCGACACCCATTGCTACGCGATGGGCCGGGTGCGATTTTGCTAAAAATCCACTCCCGAGTGGTCGTTCTTGTTAAATTCCTCTCGCAAGACGGTAAAAACAAAAACGAGGGGTGCAACACGAGGACTTCCCAGGAGGTCACCCATCCTAGTACTACTCTCGCCCAAGCACGCTTAACTGCGGAGTTCTGATGGGATCCGGTGCATTAGTGCTGGTATGATCGCACCCATTAGACTTCTTATCGAAAATTCATTTAATCCTAGAACGACCTGCTAGCTTACATCCGATCCGAATGCGAACCGGCGATCCGATCGACACCCATTGCTACGCGATGGGCTGGGTGCGTTTTTTCAAAAAAAATCCACTCCCGAGTGGTCGTTCTTGTTAATTCCTCTCGCAAGACGGTAAAAACAAAAACGAGGGGTGCAACACGAGGACTTCCCAGGAGGTCACCCATCCTAGTACTACTCTCGCCCAAGCACGCTTAACTGCGGAGTTCTGATGGGATCCGGTGCATTAGTGCTGGTATGATCGCACCCATTAGACTTCTTATCGAAAATTCATTTAATCCTAGAACGACCTGCTAGCTTACATCCGATCCGAATGCGAACCGTCGATCCGATCGACACCCATCGCTACGCGATGGGGCCGGGTGCGATTTTTTCCTAAAAATCCACTCCCGAGTGGTCGTTCTTGTTAATTCTTCTCGCAAGACGGTAAAAACAAAAACGAGGGGTGCAACACGAGGACTTCCCAGGAGGTCACCCATCCTAGTAGTACTACTCTCGCCCAAGCACGCTTAACTGCGGAGTTCTGATCTGATGGGATCCGGTGCATTAGTGCTGGTATGATCGCACCCATTAGACTTCTTATCGAAAATTCATTTAATCCTAGAACGACCTGCTAGCTTACATCCGATCCGAATGCGAACCGGCGATCCGATCGACACCCATAGCTACGCGATGGGCCGGGTGCGATTTTGCCAAAAATCCACTCCCGAGTGGTCGTTCTTGTTTATTCCTCTCGCAAGACGGTAAAAACAAAAACGAGGGGTGCAACACGAGGACTTCCCAGGAGGTCACCATCCTAGTACTACTCTCGCCCAAGCAAGCTTAACTGCGGAGTTCTGATGGGATCCGGTGCATTAGTGCTGGTATGATCGCACCCATTAGACTTCTTATCGAAAATTCATTTAATCCTAGAACGACCTGCTAGCTTACATCCGATCCGAATGCGAACCGGCGATCCGATCGACACCCATCGCTACGCGATGGGCTGGGGTGCGATTTTGCTAAAAATCCACTCCCGAGTGGTCGTTCTTGTTAATTCCTCTCGCAAGACGGTAAAAACAAAAACGAGGGGTGCAACACGAGGACTTCCCAGGAGGTCACCCATCCTAGTACTACTCTCGCCCAAGCACGCTTAACTGCGGAGTTCTGATGGGATCCGGTGCATTAGTGCTGGTATGATCGCACCCATTAGACTTCTTATCGAAAATTCATTTAATCCTAGAACGACCTGCTAGCTTACATCCGATCGAATGCGAACCGTCGATCCGATCGACACCCATAGCTACGCGATGGGCCGGGTGCGATTTTGCCAAAAATCCACTCCCGAGTGGTCGTTCTTGTTAATTCCTCTCGCAAGACGGTAAAAAAAAAAACGAGGGGTGCAACACGAGGACTTCCCAGGAGGTCACCCATCCTAGTACTACTCTCGCCCAAGCACGCTTAACTGCGGAGTTCTGATGGGATCCGGTGCATTAGTGCTGGTATGATCGCACCCATTAGACTTCTTATCGAAAATTCATTTAATCCTAGAACGACCTGCTAGCTTACATCCGATCCGAATGCGAAACCGTCGATCCGATCGACACCCATTGCTACGCGATGGGCCGGGTGCGATTTTGCTAAAAATCCACTCCCGAGTGGTCGTTCTTGTTAATTCCTCTCGCAAGACGGTAAAAACAAAAACGAGGGGTGCAACACGAGGACTTCCCAGGAGGTCACCCATCCTAGTACTACTCTCGCCCAAGCACGCTTAACTGCGGAGTTCTGATGGGATCCGGTGCATTAGTGCTGGTATGATCGCACCCATTAGACTTCTTATCGAAAATTCATTTAATCCTAGAACGACCTGCTAGCTTACATCCGATCCGAATGCGAACCGGCGATCCGATCGACACCCATCGCTACGCGATGGGCCGGGTGCGATTTTGCTAAAAATCCACTCCCGAGTGGTCGTTCTTGTTAATTCCTCTCGCAAGACGGTAAAAACAAAAACGAGGGGTGCAACACGAGGACTTCCCAGGAGGTCACCCATCCTAGTACTACTCTCGCCCAAGCACGCTTAACTGCGGAGTTCTGATGGGATCCGGTGCATTAGTGCTGGTATGATCGCACCCATTAGACTTCTTATCGAAAATTCATTTAATCCTAGAACGACCTGCTAGCTTACATCCGATCCGAATGCGAACCGTCGATCCGATCGACACCCATTAGCTACGCGATGGGCTGGGTGCGATTTTGCTAAAAATCCACTCCCGAGTGGTCGTTCTTGTTAATTCCTCTCGCAAGACGGTAAAAAAACAAAAACGAGGGGTGCAACACGAGGACTTCCCAGGAGGTCACCCATCCTAGTACTACTCTCGCCCAAGCACGCTTAACTGCGGAGTTCTGATGGGATCCGGTGCATTAGTGCTGGTATGATCGCACCCATTAGACTTCTTATCGAAAATTCATTTAATCCTAGAACGACCTGCTAGCTTACATCCGATCCGAATGCGAACCGTCGATCCGATCGACACCCATTGCTACGCGATGGGCTGGGTGCGATTTTGCCAAAAATCCACTCCCGAGTGGTCGTTCTTGTTAATTCCTCTCGCAAGACGGTAAAAACAAAAACGAGGGGTGCAACACGAGGACTTCCCAGGAGGTCACCCATCCTAGTACTACTCTCGCCCAAGCACGCTTAACTGCGGAGTTCTGATGGGATCCGGTGCATTAGTGCTGGTATGATCGCACCCATTAGACTTCTTATCGAAAATTCATTTAATCCTAGAACGACCTGCTAGCTTACATCCGATCCGAATGCGAAACCAGCGATCCGATCGACACCCATCGCTACGCGATGGGCTGGGTGCGATTTTTCCTAAAAATCCACTCCCGAGTGGTCGTTCTTGTTAATTCCTCTCGCAAGACGGTAAAAACAAAAACGAGGGGTGCAACACGAGGACTTCCCAGGAGGTCACCCATCCTAGTACTACTCTCGCCCAAGCACGCTTAACTGCGGAGTTCTGATGGGATCCGGTGCATTAGTGCTGGTATGATCGCACCCATTAGACTTCTTATCGAAAATTCATTTAATCCTAGAACGACCTGCTAGCTTCCATCAGATCCGAATGCGAACCGGCGATCCGATCGACACCCATTGCTACGCGATGGGCTGGGTGCGATTTTTGCCAAAAATCCACTCCCGAGTGGTCGTTCTTGTTAATTCCTCTCGCAAGACGTAAAAACAAAAACGAGGGGGTGCAACACGAGGACTTCCCAGGAGGTCACCCATCCTAGTACTACTCTCGCCCAAGCACGCTTAACTGCGGAGTTCTGATGGGATCCGGTGCATTAGTGCTGGTATGATCGCACCCATTAGACTTCTTATCGAAAATTCATTTAATCCTAGAACGACCTACTAGCTTCCATCCGATCCGAATGCGAACCGGCGATCCGATCGACACCCATTGCTACGCGATGGGCTGGGTGCGATTTTGCTAAAAATCCACTCCCGAGTGGTCGTTCTTGTTAATTCCTCTCTCGCAAGACGGTAAAAACAAAAACGAGGGGTGCAACACGAGGACTTCCCAGGAGGTCACCCATCCTAGTACTACTCTCGCCCAAGCACGCTTAACTGCGGAGTTCTGATGGGATCCGTTGCATTAGTGCTGGTATGATCGCACCCATTAGACTTCTTATCGAAAATTCATATAATCCTAGAACGACCTGCTAGCTTACATCCGATCCGAATGCGAACCGGCGATCCGATCGACACCCATAGCTACGCGATGGGCCGGGTGCGATTTTCCTAAAAAATCCACTCCCGAGTGGTCGTTCTTGTTAATTCCTCTCGCAAGACGGTAAAAAAAACAAAACGAGGGGTGCAACACGAGGACTTCCCAGGAGGTCACCCATCCTAGTACTACTCTCGCCCAAGCACGCTTAACTGCGGAGTTCTGATGGGATCCGGTGCATTAGTGCTGGTATGATCGCACCCATTAGACTTCTTATCGAAAATTCATTTAATCCTAGTACGACCTGCTAGCTTACATCCGATCCGAATGCGAACCGGCGATCCGATCGACACCCATTGCTACGCGATGGGCCGGGTGCGATTTTCCTAAAAATCCACTCCCGAGTGGTCGTTCTTGTTAATTCCTCTCGCAAGACGGTAAAAAAAAACAAAAACGAGGGGTGCAACACGAGGACTTCCCAGGAGGTCACCCATCCTAGTACTACTCTCGCCCAAGCACGCTTAACTGCGGAGTTCTGATGGGATCCGGTGCATTAGTGCTGGTATGATCGCACCCATTAGACTTCTTATCGAAAAAATTCATTTAATCCTAGAACGACCTACTAGCTTACCATCCGATCCGAATGCGAACCCAGCGATCCGATCGACACCCATCGCTACACGATGGGCTGGGTGCGATTTTGCTAAAAATCCACTCCCGAGTGGTCGTTCTTGTTAATTCCTCTCGCAAGACGGTAAAAAACAAAAACGAGGGGTGCAACACGAGGACTTCCCAGGAGGTCACCCATCCTAGTACTACTCTCGCCCAAGCACGCTTAACTGCGGAGTTCTGATGGGATCCGGTGCATTAGTGCTGGTATGATCGCACCCATTAGACTTCTTATCGAAAATTCATACAATCCTAGTACGACCTACTAGCTTCCATACGATCCGAATGCGAACCGGGGATCCGATCGACACCCATAGCTACGCGATTGGGCTGGGTGCGATTTTTTCCTAAAAATCCACTCCCGAGTGGTCGTTCTTGTTAATTCCTCTCGCAAGACGGTAAAAAAAAAAAACGAGGGGTGCAACACGAGGACTTCCCAGGAGGTCACCCATCCTAGTACTACTCTCCCCCAAGCACGCTTAACTGCGGAGTTCTGATGGGATCCGGTGCATTAGTGCTGGTATGATCGCACCCATTAGACTTCTTATCGAAAATTCATTTAATCCTAGAACGACCTACTAGCTTCCATCCGATCCGAATGCGAACCGGCGATCCGATCGACACCCATTGCTACTACGCGATGGGCTGGGTGCGATTTTCCTAAAAAATCCACTCCCGAGTGGTCGTTCTTGTTAATTCCTCTCGCAAGACGGTAAAAACAAAAACGAGGGGTGCAACACGAGGACTTCCCAGGAGGTCACCCATCCTAGTACTACTCTCGCCCAAGCACGCTTAACTGCGGAGTTCTGATGGGATCCGGTGCATTAGTGCTGGTATGATCGCACCCATTAGACTTCTTATCGAAAATTCATTTAATCCTAGAACGACCTGCTAGCTTACATCCGATCCGAATGCGAACCGGCGATCCGATCGACACCCATCGCTTGCTACGCGATGGGCTGGGTGCGATTTTGCTAAAAATCCACTCCCGAGTGGTCGTTCTTGTTAATTCCTCTCGCAAGACGGTAAAAACAAAAAACGAGGGGTGCAACACGAGGACTTCCCAGGAGGTCACCCATCCTAGTACTACTCTCGCCCAAGCACGCTTAACTGCGGAGTTCTGATGGGATCCGGTGCATTAGTGCTGGTATGATCGCACCCATTAGACTTCTTATCGAAAATTCATTTAAATCCTAGAACGACCTGCTAGCTTACATCCGATCCGAATGCGAACCGGCGATCCGATCGACACCCATTGCTACGCGATGGGCTGGGTGCGATTTTCCTAAAAATCCACTCCCGAGTGGTCGTTCTTGTTAATTCCTCTCGCAAGACGGTAAAAACAAAAACGAGGGGTGCAACACGAGGACTTCCCAGGAGGTCACCCATCCTAGTACTACTCTCGCCCAAGCACGCTTAACTGAGGAGTTCTGATGGGATCCGGTGCATTAATGCTGGTATGATAGCACCCATTAGAATTCTTTTCGAAAATTCATGTAATCCTAGTACGACCTACTAGCTTCTATCCGATCGAATGCGAACCAGCGATCTGATCGATACCCAAAGCTACGAGATGGGATGGGAGCGATTTTCCTAAAAATCCACTCCCGAGTGGTTGTTCTTGTTAATTCCTCTCGCAAGACGGAAAAAACAAAACGAGGGGTGCAACACGAGCATGTCCTAGGAGGTCACCCATCCTTGTACTGCTCTAGCCCAAGCACGCTTAACTGCGGAGTTCTGATGGGATCCGGTGCATTAGTGCTGGTATGATCGCACCCATTAGACTTCTTATCGAAAATTCATTTAATCCTAGAACGACCTACTAGCTTACATCCGATCCGAATGCGAACCGCGATCCGATCGACACCCATTGCTACGCGATGGGCTGGGTGCGATTTTTCTAAAAAATCCACTCCCGAGTGGTCGTTCTTGTTAATTCCTCTCGCAAGACGGTAAAAACAAAAACGAGGGGTGCAACACGAGGACTTCCCAGGAGGTCACCCATCCTAGTACTACTCTCGCCCAAGCACGCTTAACTGCGGAGTTCTGATGGGATCCGGTGCATTAGTGCTGGTATGATCGCACCCATTAGACTTCTTATCGAAAATTCATATAATCCTAGAACGACCTGCTAGCTTCCATCCGATCCGAATGCGAACCGGCGATCCGATCGACACCCATTGCTACGCGATTGGCTGGGAGCGATTTTCCTAAAAATCCACTCCCGAGTGGTCGTTCTTGTAAATTCCTCTCGCAAGACGGTAAAAAAAACAAAAACGAGGGGTGCAACACGAGGACTTCCCAGGAGGTCACCCATCCTAGTACTACTCTCGCCCAAGCACGCTTAACTGCGGAGTTCTGATGGGATCCGGTGTATTAGTGCTGGTTTGATCGAACCCATTAGACTTCTTATCGAAAATTCATACAATCCTACTACGACCTACTAGCTTCCACCTGATCCGAATGCAAACCTGCGATTCGATCGACACCCATTGCTACTCGATGGGCTGGGTGCGATTTTCCTAAAAATCCACTCCCGAGTGGTTGTTCTTGTTAATTCCTCTCGTAAGACGGATAAAACAAAAACGAGGGGTGCAACACGAGGACTTCCCAGGAGGTCACCCATCCTAGTACTACTCTCGCCCAAGCACGCTTAACTGAGGAGTTCTGATGGGATCCGGTGCATTAATGCTGGTATGATCGCACCCATTAGACTTCTTATCGAAAATTCATATAATCCTAGAACGACCGGCTAGCTTACATCTAATACGAATGCGAACCGGCGATCCGAACGACAGCCAAAGCTACGCGATGGGCTGGTTGCGATTTTGCTAAAAAACCACTCCCGAGTGGTCGTCCTTGTTAATTTTTCCCGCAAGACGGAAAAAACAAAGACGTTGAAAATAAAAACGAGGGGTGCAACACAAGGACTTCCCAGGAGGTCACCAATCCTAGTACAACACTCGTCCAAGCACGCTTAACTGCAGAGTTCTGATGGAATCCGGTGCATTAGTGCTGATATGATCGCACCCATTATACTTCTTATCGAAAATTCATATAATCCTAGAACGACCTGCTAGCTTACATTCGATCCGAATGCGAACCGTCGATCCGATCGACACCCATAGCTACGCGATGGGCTGGGTGCGATTTTTCCTAAAAAATCCACTCCCGAGTGGTCGTTCTTGTTAATTCCTCTCGCAAGACGCGTAAAAACAAAAACGAGGGGTGCAACACGAGGACTTCCCAGAAGGTCACCCATCCTAGTACTACTCTCGCCAAAGCACGCTTAACTGCGGAGTTCTGATGGGATCCGGTGCATTAGTGCTGGTATGATCGCACCCATTAGACTTCTTATCGAAAATTCATTTAATCCTAGAAGGACCTGCTAGTTTCCAATTGATCAGAATTCGAACCGGCGATCCGATCGACACCCATTGCTATGCGATTTGCTAGGAGTGATTTTGCAAAAAAATCCCCTCCCGAGTGGTCGTTCTTGTTAATTCCTCTCGCAAGACGTAAAAAACAAAAACGAGGGGTGCAACACGAGGACTTCCCAGGAGGTCACCCATCCTAGTACTACTCTCGCCCAAGCACGCTTAACTGCGGAGTTCTGATGGGATCCGGTGCATTAGTGCTGGTATGATCGCACCCATTAGACTTCTTATCGAAAATTCATTTAATCCTAGTACGACCTGCTAGCTTCCATCCGATCCGAATGCGAACCGGCGATCCGATCGACACCCATTGCTACGCGATTGGCTGGGTGCGTTTTTCCTAAAAATCCACTCCCGAGTGGTCGTTCTTGTTAAATTCCTCTCGCAAGATGGGTAAAACAAAACGAGGGGTGCAACACGAGGACTTCCCAGGAGGTCACCCATCCTAGTACTACTCTCGCCCAAGCACGCTTAACTGCGGAGTTCTGATGGGATCCGGTGCATTAGTGCTGGTATGATCGCACCCATTAGACTTCTTATCGAAAATTCATTTAATCCTAGAACGACCTACTAGCTTCCATCCGATCCGAATGCGAACCGACAATCCGATCGACACCCATTGCTACGCGATGGGCTGGGAGCGATTTTCCTAAAAATCCATTCCCGAGTGGTCGTTCTTGTTAATTCCTCTCGCAAGACGGTAAAAACAAAAACGAGGGTGCAACACGAGGACTTCCCAGGAGGTCACCCATCCTAGTACTACTCTCGCCCAAGCACACTTAACCGCGTAGTTCTGATGCGATCCGATGCATTAGTGCTGGTATGATCGCACCCATTAGACTTCTTATCGAAAATTCATATAATCCTAGTAGGACCTACTAGCTTTCATCGGATCGAGTGCGAACCGGCGATCTGATCGACACCCATAGCTACGCGGTCCGCTGGGAGCGATTTTCCCAGAAATCCACACCTGAGTGGTCGTTCTTCTCAATTCCTCTCGCAAGATGGTAAAAACAAAAACGAGGGGTGCAACACGAGGACTTCCCAAGAGGTCACCCATCCTAGTAATACTCTCGCCCAAGCAAGCTTAACTGTGTTGTTCTGATGGGATCCGGTGTATTAGTGCTGGTTTGTTCGCACCCATTAGACTTCTTATCGAAAATTCATTTAATCCTAGTACGACCTACTAGCTTCCATCCGATCCGAATGCGAACCGGCGATCCGATCGACACCCATTGCTACGCGATGGGCTGGGTGCGATTTTGCTAAAAATCCACTCCCGAGTGGTCGTTCTCTTGTTAATTCCTCTCGCAAGACGGTAAAAACAAAAACGAGGGGTGCAACACGAGGACTTCCCAGGAGGTCACCCATCCTAGTACTACTCTCGCCCAAGCACGCTTAACTGCGGAGTTCTGATGGGATCCGGTGCATTAGTGCTGGTATGATCGCACCCATTAGACTTCTTATCGAAAATTCATTTAATCCTAGTACGACCTGCTAGCTTCCATACGATCCGAATGCGAACCGTCGATCCGATCGACACCCATTGCTACGCGATGGGCTGGGTGCGATTTTCCCTAAAAATCCACTCCCGAGTGGTCGTTCTTGTAAATTCCTCTCGCAAGATGGTAAAAACAAAAAAAACGAGGGGTGCACACGAGGACTTCCCAGGAGGTCACCCATCCTAGTACTACTCTCGCCCAAGCACGCTTAACTGCGGAGTTCTGATGGGATCCGGTGCATTAGTGCTGGTATGATCGCACCCATTAGACTTCTTATCGAAAATTCATTTAATCCTAGAACGACCTGCTAGCTTACATCCGATCCGAATGCGAACCGGCGATCCGATCGACACCCATTGCTACTCGATGGGCTGGGTGCGATTTTCCTAAAAATCCACTCCCGAGTGGTTGTTCTTGTTAATTCCTCTCGTAAGACGGATAAAACAAAAACGAGGGGTGCAACACGAGGACTTCCCAGGAGGTCACCCATCCTAGTACTACTCTCGCCCAAGCACGCTTAACTGAGGAGTTCTGATGGGATCCGGTGCATTAGTGCTGGTATGATCGCACCCATTAGACTTCTTATTGAAAATTCGTATAATCCTAGAACGACCTACTAGCTTCCATCCGATCCGAATGCGAACCGGCGATCCGATCGACACCCATTGCTACGTGATTGGCTGGATGCGATTTTTCAAAAAATCCACTCCCGAGTGGTCGTTCTTGTAAATTCCTCTCGCAAGACGGTAAAAACAAAAACGACGGGTGCAACACGACGACCTCCAAGGAGTTCACCCATCCTAGTACTACTCTCGCCCAAGCACGCTTAACTGCGGAATTCTGATTGAATCTGGTGCATTAGTGCTGGTATGATCGTACCCATTAGACTTCTTATTCAAAATTCGTATAATCCTAGAACGACCTACTAGCTTCCATCCGATCTGAATGCGAATCAGCTATCCGATCGACACCCATAGCTACGAGATGGGATGAGAGCGATTTTCCTAAAAATCCACTCCCGAGTGGTCGTTCTTGACAATTCTCCACGCAAGACGGTAAAAACAAAAACGAGGGGTGCAACACGAGGACTTCCCAGGGGGTCTCCCATCCTAGTACTACTCTTGCCGAAGCACGCTTAACTGCGGAGTTCTGATGGGATCCGGTGCATTAGTGCTGGTATGATCGCACCCATTAGACTTCTTATCCAAAAATTCATACAATCCTAGTACGACCTACTAGCTTCCATCCGATCCGAATGCGAACCGGCGATCCGATCGACACCCATTGCTACGCGATGGCTGGGTGCGATTTTCTGAAAAATCCACTCCCGAGTGGTCGTTCTTGTAAATTCCTCTCGCAAGACGGTAAAAACAAAAACGAGGGGTGCAACATGAGGACCTCCCAGGGGGTCTCCCATCCTAGTACTACTCTTGCCGAAGCACGGTCTACTGCAGTGTTCTAATGGGATCCGGTGCATTAGTGCTGGTATTATCGCACCCATTAGACTTCTTATCGAAAATTCATATAATACTAGTACGACCTAGTAGCTTCCATCCTATCCGAATGCGAACCGGCGATCCGATCGACACCCATTGCTACGCGATTGGCTGGGATCGATTTTCCTAAAAATCCTCTCCCGAGTGGTCGTTCTTGGAAAATCCTCTCGCAAGGCGGTAAAAACAAAAACGAGGGGTGCAACCCGAGGACTTCCCAAGAGGTCACCCATCCTAGTACTACTCTCGCCCAAGCACGCTTAACTGCGGAGTTCTGATGGGATCCGGTGTATTAGTGCTGGTATGATCGCACCCATTAGACTTCTTATCGAAAATTCATACAATCCTAGTTCGACCTACTAGCTTCCATCTGATCCGAATGCAAACTGGCGACCCGATCGACACCCATTGCTACTCGATGGGTTGGGTGCGATTTTCCTAAAAAATCCACTCCCAAGTGGTCGTTCGTGTAGATTTCTCTCGCAAGATGGTAAAAACAAATACGAGGGGTGCAACACGAGGACTTCCCAGGAGGTCACCCATCCTAGTACTACTCTCGCCCAAGCACGCTTAACTGCGGAGTTCTGATGGGATCCGGTGCATTAGTGCTGGTATGATCGCACCCATTAGACTTCTTATCGAAAATTCATATAATCCTAGTACGACCTACTAGCTTCCATCCGATCCGAATGCGAACCGGCGATCCGATCGACACCCATTGCTACGCGATGGGCTGGGTGCGATTTTCCTGAAAAATCCACTCCCGAGTGGTCGTTCTTGTAAATTCCTCTCGCAAGATGGTAAAAACAAAAACGAGGGGTGCAACACGAGGACTTCCCAGGAGGTCACCCATCCTAGTACTACTCTCGCCCAAGCACGCTTAACTGCGGAGTTCTGATGGGATCCGGTGCATTAGTGCTGGTATGATCGCACCCATTAGACTTCTTATCGAAAAATTCATATAATCCTAGTACGACCTACTAGCTTCCATCCGATCCGAATGCGAACCGGCGATCCGATCGACACCCATTGCTACGCGATGGGCTGGGTGCGATTTTTCCAAAAATCCACTCCCGAGTGGTCGTTCTTGTTAATTCCTCTCGCAAGACGGTAAAAACAAAAACGAGGGGTGCAACACGAGGACTTCCCAGGAGGTCACCCATCCTAGTACTACTCTCGCCCAAGCACGCTTAACTGCGGAGTTCTGATGGGATCCGGTGCATTAGTGCTGGTATGATCGCACCCATTAGACTTCTTATCGAAAATTCATATAATCCTAGTACGACCTACTAGCTTCCATCCGATCCGAATGCGAACCGGCGATCCGATCGACACCCATTGCTACGCGATGGGCTGGGTGCGATTTTCCTAAAAATCCACTCCCGAGTGGTCGTTCTTGTTAATTCCTCTCGCAAGACGGTAAAAACAAAAACGAGGGGTGCAACACGAGGACTTCCCAGGAGGTCACCCATCCTAGTACTACTCTCGCCCAAGCACGCTTAACTGCGGAGTTCTGATGGGATCCGGTGCATTAGTGCTGGTATGATCGCACCCATTAGACTTCTTATCGAAAATTCATGTAATCCTAGTACGACCTACTAGCTTCCATCCGATCCGAATGCGAACCGGCGATCCGATCGACACCCATTGCTACGCGATTGGCTGGGTGCGATTTTTCCGAAAAAATCCACTCCCGAGTGGTCGTTCTTGTAAATTCCTCTCGCAAGATGGTAAAAAAAAAAAAACGAGGGGTGCAACACGAGGACTTCCCAGGAGGTCACCCATCCTAGTACTACTCTCGCCCAAGCACGCTTAACTGCGGAGTTCTGATGGGATCCGGTGCATTAGTGCTGGTATGATCGCACCCATTAGACTTCTTATCGAAAATTCATATAATCCTAGAACGACCTACTAGCTTCCATCCGATCCGAAATGCGAACCGGCGATCCGATCGACACCCATTGCTAGGCAATGGGCTGGGAGCGATTTTCCTAAAAATGCATTCCCGAGTGGTCGTTCTTGTTAATTCCTCTCGCAAGAAGGTAAAAACAAAAAGAGGGATGCAATACGAGGACTTCCCAAGAGTTCACCCATCCTAGTCTACTCTCGCCCATGCACACTTAACTGTGGAGTTCTAATGGGATCTGGTGCATTAGTGCTGGTATGTTCGCACCCTTTAGACTTCTTATCGAAAATTCATACAATCCTTGTACGACCTACTAGCTTCCATCTGATCGAATGCGAACCGGCGATCCGATCGACACCCATAGCTACGCGGTTCGCTGGGAGCGATTTTCCCAAAAATCCACTCCCGAGTGGTCGTTCTTCTCAATTCCTCTCGCAAGATGGTAAAAACAAAAACAAGGGGTGCAACACGAGGACTTCCCAAGAGGTCACCCATCCTAGTAATACTTTCGCCCAAGCAAGCTTAACTGTGTTGTTCTGATGGGATCCGGTGTATTAGTGCTGGTTTGATCGCACCCATTAGACTTCTTATCGAAAATTCATACAATCCTAGTACGACCTACTAGCTTCCATGCGATCCGAATGCAAACCGGCGATCCGATCGACACCCATTGCTACGCGATGGGCTGGGTGCGAATTTTCCTAAAAATCCATTCCCGAGTGGTCGTTCTTGTTAATTCCTCTCGCAAGACGGTAAAAACAAAAACGAGGGGTGCAACACGAGGACGTCCCAGGAGGTCAACCATCCTAGTCCTACTCTCGCCCAAGCACGCTTAACTGCGGAGTTCTGATGGGATCCGGTGCATTACTGCTGGTATGTTCGCACCCATTAGACTTCTTATCGAAAATTCATTTAATCCTAGTACGACCTACTAGCTTCCATCCGATCCGAATGCGAACCGGCGATCCGATCGACACCCATTGCTACGCGATGGGCTGGGTGCGATTTTCCTAAAAATCCACTCCCGAGTGGTCGTTCTTGTTAATTTCCTCTCGCAAGACGGTAAAAAAAAAAAACGAGGGGTGCAACACGAGGACTTCCCAGGAGGTCACCCATCCTAGTACTACTCTCGCCCAAGCACGCTTAACTGCGGAGTTCTGATGGGATCCGGTGCATTAGTGCTGGTATGGTCGCACCCATTAGACTTCTTTTCGAAAATTCATACAATCCTAGTATGACGTACTAGCTTCAATCCGATCCGAATGCGAACCAGCGATCCGATCGACACCCATAGCTACGCGATTGGCTGGGTGCGATTTTCCTAAAAATCCACTCCCGAGTGGTCGTTCTTGTTAATTCTCTCGCTCGCAAGATGGTAAAAACAAAAACGAGGGGTGCAACACGAGGACTTCCCAGGAGGTCACCCATCCTAGTACTACTCTCGCCCAAGCACGCTTAACTGCGGAGTTCTGATGGGATCCGGTGCATTAGTGCTGGTATGATCGCACCCATTAGACTTCTTATCGAAAATTCATACAATCCTAGTACGACCTACTAGCTTCCATCCGATCCGAATGCGAACCGGCGATCCGATCGACACCCATTGCTACTCGATGGGCTGGGTGCGATTTTTTCCTAAAAAATCCACTCCCAAGTGGTCGTTCTTGTAAATTTCTCTCGCAAGACGGTAAAAACAAATACGAGGGGTGCAACACGAGGACTTCCCAAGAGGTCACCCATCCTAGTACTACTCTCCCCCAAGCAAGCTTAACTGCGGAGTTCTGATGGGATCCGGTGTATTAGTGCTGGTATGATCGCACCCATTAGACTTCTTATCGAAAATTCATACAATCCTAGTACGACCTACTAGCTTCCATCCGATCCGAATGCGAACCGGCGATCCGATCGACACCCATTGCTACGCGATTGGCTGGGTGCGATTTTCCGAAAAATCCACTCCCGAGTGGTCGTTCTTGTAAATTCCTCTCGCAAGATGGTAAAAACAAAAACGAGGGGTGCAACACGAGGACTTCCCAGGAGTTCACCCATCCTAGTACTACTCTCGCCCAAGCACGCTTAACTGCGGAGTTCTGATTGGATCCGGTGCATTAGTGCTGGTATGATCGTACCCGTTAGACTTCTTATTGAAAATTCGTATAATCCTAGAACGACCTACTAGCTTCCATCCGATCCGAATGCGAACCGGCGATCCGATCGACACCCATTGCTACGCGATTGGCTGGGTGCGATTTTCCTAAAAATCCACTCCCGAGTGGTCGTTCTTGTTAATTCCTCTCGCAAGACGGTAAAAACAAAAACGAGGGGTGCAACACGAGGACTTCCCAGGAGGTCACCCATCCTAGTACTACTCTCGCCCAAGCACGCTTAACTGCGGAGTTCTGATGGGATCCGGTGCATTAGTGCTGGTATGATCGCACCCATTAGACTTCTTATCGAAAATTCATACAATCCTAGTACGACCTACTAGCTTCCATCCGATCCGAATGCGAACCGGCGATCCGATCGACACCCATTGCTACGCGATGGGCTGGGTGCGATTTTCTTAAAAATCCACTCCCGAGTGGTCGTTCTTGTAAATTCCTCTCGCAAGATGGTAAAAACAAAAACGAGGGGTGCAACACGAGGACTTCCCAGGAGGTCACCCATCCTAGTACTACTCTCGCCCAAGCAAGCTTAACTGCGGAGTTCTGATGGGATCCGGTGCATTAGTGCTGGTATGATCGCACCCATTAGACTTCTTATCGAAAATTCATACAATCCTAGTACGACCTACTAGCTTCCATCCGATCCGAATGCGAACCGGCGATCCGATCGACACCCATTGCTACGCGATGGGCTGGGTGCGATTTTCTAAAAAAATCCACTCCCGAGTGGTCGTTCTTGTTAATTCCTCTCGCAAGACGGTAAAAACAAAAACGAGGGGTGCAACACGAGGACTTCCCAGGAGGTCACCACCCATCCTAGTACTACTCTCGCCCAAGCAAGCTTAACTGCGGAGTTCTGATGGGGGATCCGGTGCATTAGTGCTGGTATGATCGCACTCATTAGACTTCTTATCGAAAATTCATACAATCCTAGTACAACCTACTAGCTTCCAACCGATCCGAATGCGAACCGGCGATCCGATCGACACCCATTGCTACGCGATTGGCTGGGTGCGATTTTCCGAAAAATCCACTCCCGAGTGGTCGTTCTTGTAAATTCCTCTCGCAAGATGGTAAAAACAAAAACGAGGGGTGCAACACGAGGACTTCCCAGGAGGTCACCCATCCTAGTACTACTCTCGCCCAAGCACGCTTAACTGCGGAGTTCTGATGGGATCCGGTGCATTAGTGCTGGTATGATCGCACCCATTAGACTTCTTATCGAAAATTCATATAATCCTAGTACGACCTACTAGCTTCCATCCGATCCGAATGCGAACCGGCGATCCGATCGACACCCATTGCTACGCGATGGGGCGGGTGCGATTTTTTCTAAAAATCCACTCCCGAGTGGTCGTTCTTGTTAATTCTCTCTCGCAAGACGGTAAAAACAAAAACGAGGGGTGCAACACGAGGACTTCCCAGGAGGTCACCCATCCTAGTACTACTCTCGCCCAAGCACGCTTAACTGCGGAGTTCTGATGGGATCCGGTGCATTAGTGCTGGTATGATCGTACCCGTTAGACTTCTTATTGAAAATTCGTATAATCCTAGAACGACCAACTACCTTCCATCCGATCAGAATGCGAACTGGCGATCCGATCGACACCCATTGCTACGCGATTGGCTGGTTGCGATTTTCTGAAAAAATCCACTCCCGAGTGGTCGTTCTTGTAAATTCCTCTCGCAAGATGGTAAAAACAAAAACGAGGGGTGCAACACGAGGACTTCCCAGGAGGTCACCCATCCTAGTACTACTCTCGCCCAAGCACGCTTAACTGCGGAGTTCTGATGGGATCCGGTGCATTAGTGCTGGTATGATCGCACCCATTAGACTTCTTATCGAAAATTCGTATAATCATAGTACGACCTACTAGCTTCCATCCGATCCGAATGCGAACCGGCGATCCGATCGACACCCATTGCTACGCGATTGGCTGGGTGCGATTTTCCTAAAAATCCACTCCCGAGTGGTCGTTCTTGTAAATTCCTCTCGCAAGACGGTAAAAACAAAAACGAGGGGTGCAACACGAGGACTTCCCAGGAGGTCACCCATCCTAGTACTACTCTCGCCCAAGCACGCTTAACTGCGGAGTTCTGATGGGATCCGGTGCATTAGTGCTGGTATGATCGCACCCATTAGACTTCTTATCGAAAATTCATACAATCCTAGTACGACCTACTAGCTTCCATCCGATCCGAATGCGAACCGGCGATCCGATCGACACCCATTGCTACGCGATTGGCTAGTTGCGATTTTCTGAAAAAATCCACTCCCGAGTGGTCGTTCTTGTAAATTCCTCTAGCAAGATAGTAAAAAAACAAAAACGAGGGGTGCAACACGAGGACTTCCCAGGAGGTCACCCATCCTAGTACTACTACTCACGCTTAACTGCGGAGCATCCGCTTAACTGCGGAGTTCTGATGGGATCATATAATCCCGGTGCATTAATGCTGGTATGATCGCACCCATTAGATTTCTTATATCCCAAAAAAAAAATTCATGTAAAAAACAAAACGGGGGTGCAACACGAGGAATCCTAGTACGACCTTACTAGCTGGGTATCGCACCATTAGACTTCTTATCGAAAATCATACAATCCGAAACCTACTAGCTTCCATCCGATCCGAATGCGAACCGGCGATCCGATCGACACCCATTGCTACGCGATTGGCTGGGTGCGATTTTTCTAAAAATCCACTCCCGAGTGGTCGTTCTTGTAAATTCCTCTCGCAAGATGGTAAAAACAAAAACGAGGGGTGCAACACGAGGACTTCCCAGGAGGTCACCCATCCTAGTACTACTCTCGCCCAAGCAACGCTTAACTGCGGAGTTCTGATGGGATCCATTGTATTAGTGCTGGTGTGATCGCACTCATTAGACTTCTTATCGAAAATTCATACAATCCTAGTACAACCTACTAGCTTCCAACCGATCCGAATGGGAACCGGCGATCCGATCGACACCCATTGCTACGCGATTGGCTGGGTGCGATTTTCGAAAAATCCACTCCCGAGTGGTCGTTCTTGTAAATTCCTCTCGCAAGATGGTAAAAACAAAAACGAGGGGTGCAACACGAGGACTTCCCAGGAGTTCACCTATCCTAGTACTATTCTCGCCCAAGCACGCTTAACTGCGGAGTTCTGATTGGATTCGGTGCATTAGTGCTGGTATGATCGTACCCGTTAGACTTCTTATTGAAAATTCGAATAATCCTAGTCCGACTTACTAGCTTCCATCCTATCCAAATGCGAACCAGCGATCCGATCGACACCAATCGCTATGCGATTGGCTGGGATCGATTTTCCCAAAAATCCACTCCCGACTGGTCGTTCTTGTTAATTCCTCTCGCAAGACGTTAAAAACAAAAACGAGGGGTGCAACACGAGGACATCCCAGGAGGTCTCCCATCCTAGTACTACTCTCGCCCAAGCACGCTTAACTTCGGAGTTCTGATGGGATGCGGTGCATTAGTGCTAGTATTATCGCACCCATTAGACTTCTTATCCAAAATTCATACAATCCTAGTACGACCTACTAGCTTCCATCCGATCCGAATGCGAACCGGCGATCCGATCGACACCCATTGCTACGCGATTGGCTGGGTGCGATTTTCCGAAAAATCCACTCCCGAGTGGTCGTTCTTGTAAATTCCTCTCGCAAGATGGTAAAAACAAAAACGAGGGGTGCAACCCGAGGACTTCCCAGGAGGTCACCCATCCAAGTACTACTCTCGCCCAAGCACGCTTAACTGCGGAGTTCTGATTGGATCCGGTGCATTAGTGCTGGTATGATCGTACCCGTTAGACTTCTTATTGAAAATTCATATAATCCTAGTACGACCTACTAGCTTCCATCCTATCAGAATGCGAACCGGCGATCCGATCGATACCCATTGCTACGCGATTGGCTGGGATCGATTTTCCTAAAAATCCACTCCTGAGTGGTTGTTCTTGGAAATTCCTCTCGCAAGACGATAAAAACAAAAACGAGGGGTGCAACCCGAGGACTTCCCAAGAGGTCACCCATCCAAGTACTACTCTCGCCCGAGCCCGCTTAACTCTGGAGTTCTGATGGGATCCGGTGCATTAATGCTGGTATGATTGCACCCATTAGACTTCTTATCGAAAATTCATACAATCCTAGTATGACCTACTAGCTTCCATCCGATCTGAATGCGAACCAGCGATCCGATCGACACCCATTGCTACGCGATTTGCTGGGTGCGATTTTCCGAAAAATCCACTCCCGAGTGGTCGTTCTTGTAAATTCCTCTCGCAAGATGGTAAAAACAAAAACGAGGGGTGCAACACGAGGACTTCCCAGGAGTTCACCCATCCTAGTACTACTCTCGCCCAAGCACGCTTAACTGCGGAGTTCTGATTGGATCCGGTGCATTAGTGCTGGTATGATCGTACCCATTAGACTTCTTATCGAAAATTCATATAATCCTAGTACGACCTACTAGCTTCCATCAGATCCGAATGCAAACCGGCGATCCAATTGACACCCACTGCTACTCGATGGGCTGGGTGCGATTTTTCTAAAAATCCACTCCCAAGTGGTCGTTCTTGTAAATTTCTCTCGCAAGACGGTAAAAACAAATACGAGGGGTGCAACACGAGGACTTCCCAAGAGGTCACCCATCCTAGTACTACTCTCTCCCAAGCAAGCTTAACTGCGGAGTTCTGATGGGATCCAATGTATTAGTGCTGGTATGATCGCACTCATTAGACTTCTTATCGAAAATTCATACAATCCTAGTACAACCTACTAGCTTCCAACCGATCCGAATGGGAACCGGCGATCCGATCGACACCCATTGCTACGCGATTGGCTGGGTGCG
>CM036136.1:15618969-15696469 GCA_002916485.2 Juglans nigra
GTGGTCGTTCTTGTAAATTCCTCTCGCAAGATGGTAAAAACAAAAACGAGGGGTGCAACCCGAGGACTTCCCAGGAGGTCACCCATCCATGTACTACTCTCGCCCAAGCACGCTTAACTGCGGAGTTCTGATTGGATCCGGTGCATTAGTGCTGGTATGATCGTACCCGTTAGACTTCTTATTGAAAATTCGTATAATCCTAGTACGACCTACTAGCTTCCATCCTATCAGAATGCGAACCGGCGATCCGATCGATACCCATTGCTACGCGATTGGGTGGGATCGATTTTCCTAAAAATCCACTCCTGAGTGGTTGTTCTTGGAAATTCCTCTCGCAAGACGATAAAAACAAAAACGAGGGGTGCAACCCGAGGACTTCCCAGGAGGTCACCCATCCAAGTACTACTCTCGCCCGAGCTCGCTTAACTCTAGAGTTCTGATGGGATCCGGTGCATTAATGCTGGTATGATTGCACCAATTAGACTTCTTATCGAAAATTCATACAATCCTTGTACGACCTACTAGCTTCCATCCGATCTGAATGCGAACCGGCGATCTGATCGACACCCATTGCTAAGCGATTTGCTGGGTGCGATTTTTCGATAAATCCACTCCCGAGTGGTCGTTCTTGTAAATTCCTCTCGCAAGATGGTAAAAACAAAAACGAGGGGTGCAACATGAGGACTTCCCAGGAGTTCACCCTTCCTTGTACTACTCTCGCCCAAGCACACTTAACTGCGGAGTTCTGATGGGATCCGGTGCATTAGTGCTGGTATGATCGTACCCATTAGACTTCTTATTGAAAATTCATATAATCCTAGTACGACCTTCTAGCTTCCATCTGATCGAATGCAAACCGGCGATCCAATCGACACCGATAGCTATGCGGTTCGCTGGGAGCGATTTTCCTAAAAATCCACTCCCGAGTGGTCGTTCTTGTTAATTCCTCTCGCAAGACGGTAAAAACAAAAACGAGGGGTGCAACACGAGGACTTCCCAGGAGATCTCCCATCCTAGTACTACTCTCGCCCAAGCACGCTTAACTGCGGAGTTCTGATGGGATCCGGTGCATTAGTGCTGGTATTATCGCACCCATTAGACTTCTTATCAAAAATTCATATAATCCTAGTACGACCTACTAGCTTCCATCCTATCTGAATGCGAACCGGCGATCCGATCGACACCCATGCCCTTCCATTCCCAATGCGAACCGGCTATCTGATCATTGCTACGCGATGGGGTGGGCTCGATTTTCCTAAAAGTCCACTCTCGGGTGCTGGTATGATCTTACCCATTTTGTTGTTTATTATCTCCAAAAATAGTTGAAGCACTCGTTTTTATTTAGAATTGGTTAAAAGATCCAATACCTATTGATCTTCATGCTTCCTTGGATAATGTTGAAAGTTTTGAGACAGAATCGGGTGATGAACATATTTCTTACTTACATATTTATTAAACTTTTTCATAATTTTTATTTTTATATCTTTTAATTATCGTTTTTTTTTTTAGAGTTTGATCCCAAATCAAGCTTTATTTATGTTGATGAGGAGTGACTCAAGGCTTATGGTCTCCATCTTCTATATTTTTTGTTGAAGATGACTGTTTGTTAACACAAAAAAGCCATGTGGGGTTCCTTTGATGGGTCCCAATATTTCTAACAATAATGAATTATTTTCTTATGTTATGGAGGTTTATTATTCAGTCATTTGGAACCCATTTGTGTTAAATTATGAAGTTTTGTGAGGCTGAGTCTGTCACTTTTTTGGGTTGTACTCTTTTAAATTATGATTTTTTTGTACTCCTTTATGCAGTAGAATGAAAAATGTAATTTCTATACAAAGCCTTTCAAAATGAGAAAAAAGGGCAATGAGAAAGGAAGGTGAAAAAAAATGTGAGTAAAGGCAAGTAAAAAAAAAAACAAATAAGGGTTGCGTTATACGTTATATTGTAGTTGGTCACTTTGGTTACAATAATATAGATTGGGCGTCTATTATAATCTATACAAATGGGGGTTTAAAAATAAATCGACAAAGTATGGTTGCGGGCCAAGTCAGGTCGGGCCAAAAATTTCTTGGGTGGGCTATTGTGTAGGCCTCATATTTTCCATTGAGCATTGCACAGAAGATTGATGATGTCTGAAATATGGCACCGCAGTTTCCCAGCAGGGGAATTACTCCTCTTAATTGAATGGACAACTTGATTAGAATCAACTTCAAAGATTATGGAGTCGAGGCCCAATTCTTGGCAAAATAAAACAACAATGAGTAATCCTCTTGCTTCTGCCATCACAGGATCAGTGCAAAATAATCTTGGTTGCATCAAACTTGCCAAAACAGAACCATCAACATCTCTTATCAGCACACCAACACCAATCTTGTTAAAATCAGTTCTTACCACCACATCCCAATTTACTGTCACCCAAGGTGATGGAGGTGTTTCCCATTGAGTAGCAAGCAAAGGGTTCTAAGTTCCTCACCCTGCTGGCTTTGATCTTGCATTGCAATAATCCTTAATAGCTTTAACTGCATTACCATTGAGCACATAGGGAGATCGAAAAGGACCATCATGAATTAGTGTGTTTCTTCTAAACCAGATGAATTGAGCTAGGGTGGCAAATAACACAAGCTCCTGACTTGATAATCTGTTAAACAGCTGCTCAAAAACATATAAGAAACTGGGTGCTTGAATGTTTGTCTTTTGAATAGACTTGGAACACAATAGCCATACATCCTTTAGCAGAGGGACATGTCCATAAAATATGGGTTGGTGTTTCATCTTCAAGCTTGCAAATAGGACAACAAAAATCAGTAATCACCTTCCTCTTACATAAATTAACTCGGGTGGGCAATGAATCTGTGCAGGCACTCCAAATAAACTGTTTAACATAATTTGTTGTTTGTAAGGACCAAAGCCTCTTCCATAACAACCCTTGTGCTCCATTAGTTGAAGGTTCACCATTATCTCTTGCTTGGAGTTGTTTATGCAAGTGGTAAGCGCTTCTCACTGAGAAATGCCTGAGATAGTTCCTTTCCATATCAGTTTATCAACAGTAGGCAGAATACTAACAAGCAACTTCAGTATCTCCTTAACATCTTCCTCTTGAAAAATTGCTTGGACTAGATCCAAATTCCACCACCCCATGTGAGCATCAATAAGATCAGCTACCACTGCATTCTCATGAAGAGTAGACACAGGAGATTGAATCCTACATGAAGAGGCTCTATTCAACCATTTGTTCTTCTGATTTGGGTGCCATCACCCACTCTCCACATAAGGCCATCCTCAACCAGAGGAATAGAGTGAAAAAGACTGCTCCATAAGTATGAGGGCCTTGGACCTAGACCAGCATGTGAAAGAAATGTGTGTGGAAAATATTTAGCTTTAAGTATCCTACTTGGCAATGAATCAGGAAACATTCTCAACTTCCATATCTGTTTTGCTAAAAGGGCTATATTAAAACTGTGTAGGTCTCTAAACCCCAAACCCCCACAAGATTTCCCTGCACATAAGGATTCCTAGTTTGTCCAATGGACCTTTGACTGATTTTCCTGATGACCGCACCAAAATTTTGCAAAACATGAATGTAGTTTATAGCATAGTATTTTTGGAAGTAAGAAAACACTCATACTATAGGTAGGCATTGCCTGCAATACTACCTTAATAAGAATCTATTTCCCTACTTTTGATATAAACTTATTTTTTCAATTATCTAGCCTCTTAATCACCCTTTCAACTATACCATTAAAGGCCCTTTTTTTGGATTTCCCAACAATAGATGGAAGGCCAAAATACTTGTCTAGGTTAGTAGAAGCCTGTAAACCAACTACCTCCATGATGTGTCTCTTTGCTGCTGCCTTAGTATTTCTGTTGAAAAATAGGGAGGTTTTGTCTTTGTTAAGCTTTTGGCCAGATGCAGCTTCGTAGATACTAAGAATGTGATTCAAGTGGACCCACTCTTGCATATTAGCTTGACAAAATAAGAGGCTATCATCTACAAAAAGCAGATGGTTCAATTTGATCTGGCCTCAAGCAATTGGTATACCAGTCAAACCTCTATGTTGTTCTCATTACCCACCACATCCCAATTGTCTTGATAGAAACAAGCACTATATCCATCTAGTCCAGGGGCTTTATATGGTCTCATTTGGAAAACTGCAGTCTTAACATCCTCTTCTGCAAAGGCCTGAAGTAAATCTTCATTCATGGTAGAAGATACTTTAGGTGAAAGATCATGAAGACAAGCATCAATTTGAGAAGGATTAGAAGAATTAAACAAATTCTGATAGAAATGAGTAAAAGCAAGGCCAATCTCAACTACAGTACTGCATTGAACTCCATCCTCATCTTCCACTTGTACAATTTTGTTTCTTTTTTGTCTTTGGCTAGCACTCAAGTGAACAAATTTGGTGTTTCTATCACCATTCTGTAACTAGTGAACTTTGACCATTTGTTTCATTTTAAGTGCAAACTCTCTTGAAGTATGGAAATTTTTTTCTCCAACTTGTTGACTTCTGATATTGAGGCTGCTGTAAGATTATTCTGAATCCTTTCAAGTTGGCTCATTTTCTTCCTAAGATGCTTATCAGAAACTGGATCTTTTGAATTAGCCCATCGTCTAATAGATTTCATACAAGAAGCAGGCTTATTAGACAGAGAGGACAAATTATCAGATACTCCACCAGACTGCAACCAAGCAGTTTTAATACTTGCACTATAATCCTCATAAGAAGCCGATCTGGCTTCAAATCTACTTGGCCTCTTCAGTGGACAAGAAGAGCCATGGTTAATTGTTATAGTCATGAGAAGGGGGTAATGATCAGAAGTAATAGAAGACAATAGCCTTATATAAACCAGACTAAATTCCTCACACCAAGTAGAAGATGACACTACCTTATCGAGTTTCTCCTTAATGAAGGAAAAATATGTTCTGTTATTAAACCATGTGAATTTCCCTTTAGAAAACCTTAGATTATGAAGTTGACAATCATCTAATACATCCAAAAAGGGCAATCTATTTCTCACTCCTTGCTACAACCCCTCCTTATCACTGTGAAATAGAATCTCATTGAAGTCATCAAGACAAAGCCGCAAATCAGAATTCAAAGAGTTAAGATGCCTTAAAATGTCATAGCCCTCTACTCTTTTCTAGTAATGGTATGGCCATAAAAGCATGTGAGCATCCATGAATGTCAGATACAATTAGATGAGCATATATTGTGCAATCAATTTATAAAAAAATTAAAATCCATAACGAAAAAGTTAGTTTTTTTATATGAATTCTACGTGTGCCACACTATACACTATTTTCAAAGAGGCTACTCAAAACTTGCATACTTTAATATTAAATTATTCTTTTAGAAAAATGCTAAATGTATTTTGAAAAAACTTACAAAAAAACTTGTTTTTCCACGTGTCAATTATTAATATTCTGAAAATTATAAAATTTGAAATTCAAAAAAAAACTAACAAAATGAGTCTTATACGTAAAAGTATAAGTAAAATTGCAAGTACATGTAACACTACTCATTATTTTACCAAGAAAAAATTGATTGCCAATAGCTCGTCCTCTTGCCCAAGGGTCCCATAAGAAAGAAAAGGAAATAAATCTCTCTCAAGATGGTCAAAACTGAATGTAGCATCTTAAGACAATGAGTTGCCCCCGTATCTCATCAAAACTCGGTTTCTGATGAGATGTTACAAAAGTTGCACGATGCATGGACAGAATGTAGTTCAGATTCAAACTAGCCTCGCATTAACCATGAACATATCCGACTGACCTTGGTGAGTCAAAGTGCATAAGTTGCATCTTTTAGGATGGATTACTAGTGAAGTCCCTAAGAAATCCTCTAAAAAAATGCTAAAGAAGGAAAGATCACGGTCACACATGCAGGGAAGAGTGCACCGTCATAAATACTGCCCATCACTCAATTGATGAATCAACAAAATGGGTGTAGTAGAGCGCAAACAACCTTTAAATACTAGCATACTTAGAGAAACTCCTTTACTTGACAGCACCCACAACTTTACTCACATTCAGTACAAGGAAAAGGCGGAAGACGAGAAAATGAGGGAGGGTAAGTTGGGAACTAAAATAATTTAGAGCAAGTTGGGCCAGTACACGTCACTCTTCTCCTGAGCAAGAAGGCAAATCACTACTCTGGCCAAATATATCATAAATCCCGTCCCAGTTCTTCTTTTCTCTTGCTTCCCAGTATCCACCCTTATAACCGTAGCAACCATCCTTATCCTTCTGAAACCATCTTGGCTGCCACCCTCTCTCCTGCAACTTCCTTGCCTGTGTCACAAAGTAAACAGGAGCTGCTCAATGTGCTTATTAAAAGATAAAGAAATAGAAGGAGATGTAAATAAATTTCACTTATCGGCAACAACTTAAGAACTTCATTCCCTGATAACCATGACTCCAGTATATAGTGGGCTTCCAACCCAAATGCACTCCAAAAGTGGAGTCCCAAAATCCTGACTTTAGGTACAAACTGTTTTATTTCTTGCATTTATATTTGCAATTGCAAAATACGTTATCATAAGGAATGATCAAAGTATGTCGAACCAAGTTCACTCGAGTAAGCAATTATTATAAAAATGATGCGAACCAAGTTCACTCGAGTAAGCAATTATTATAAAAATGATGCTAGCTGACGCATTTTGAAAAATAGCTGAATGTGGTGAAAGACTAAAAGAAGTTCACAACTAGTAAAACATACCCCAGACCTGAGGCTAACTAAACACAATCCTTTTTCACTCAGCTTATTACAAATTTCATCAGCTCAAACTTGAATACAAGGATAGACACATAGAAACCTTGGGGGGGGGGGGGGGGGGGGGGGGGGGGGGGGGGGGACCTGTCTCTGTAACTGTTCAAGTCTTAGTTTCTCTGCATTTGCCAATTCATATTCTCCATTCTCTAGATGCCTTTGATCTGGCCTCAGCCTCGAGTCAGTCGGAGGCAATCTCTCCAATAAGCCAGTTGTCAGTTCATTTAAGGATATTGCAAAAGGAGAGAGATTGTATCTTGTCTTCATAACATATTTATCTCTCTCCCACAGCAATACAGCTTCTGTCATTGGGTCATAACCCTTAGGCTTTGTAGTTGGATCTCCCAGCACATAGTACATGGCCTCATCCCACTTCCCAACCAACATAGCTACCTTCTCTCCAGTTCTATTGTCTTGAACAAATCCATGGACCTGAGATTTTATAAAATCAAACTTATTGATGCTTACCAGTAATCAGCAGTGCAATTGGCAGCATGGCCACTATAATTGTCAATTGTGGTTTCCCATCAATGACTTTGAAATTTTGTTGGCATATAGAACGGATATCTGAATTAGCCTATTCTTTCCAGCAAGAGAGGGGGGTTGGGGTTGTTATGTTATGATGACTATGACACAACATGGATCAGAGCAGAAATGGATTATCACCAATTCCAATATCTCCCTTCCATGTGGCACATTGATAGAAGTGGAAACCTCATTACAAAGAAAAGAACCATGAAATGGACAGAACCAAAGTGCTGTGAGTCAAGAAAAGGAACAAGTTTGGTATATAGTATTACTGCTTGTAAGATCATTTATCAGCTTTCATAGCATAGGAAATCATTTTTCTAACATGTCCATCATATGAGAGTGTGAAGAGTGTTATTGTCTTACATCATTTCATTCCAAACTGTAAAATGTACCTGATGTGGATTTCGGTCAATGATAGACTGCTCCTTGAACTTTAGCTTGCAGGAGTAGTTGCCACTGCCCTTAATGCGCATGGTTCCATAATGGTCACAATAGATTTTACCAAGTATGATATTATATATAGAAGTTGTAACCTTGCTCCACTGGAATGTCTCACCATCCTCAAACTGAAGAGTAAGGACACCTACAGGATCAAGCTGAATAGAACGCCCCCAAAACTTGCCCTTGAGATTGGAATCAGCCCAGAATTTCCATCCTTTTCCTTCACAGTGACAAGCAACAATCATTGGGTGGTGACTCACCTGAGTAGTAGCAGGCTTATTAGACAACAATTATCACTTTTAACACACAGAGCCTCCACCCCAAAACTCAAAGTTCAATGAGTTGGAATGACAAGGCAAGACATGATTTCACAGAGAACGAAACTTTGAAGAAAAAACATGCTTAACTAGAAGGGAGAAATATTACTTTCTCAGAGAAAAAACGAAGCCCTTTATCTGGGTAGTCAGCCTCATATGTCTCCCCAAGGAGAGGATTGAAAGGTTTGCACTGCCGACCTTCCGTTGATGAATAACCAGATACAGCAAAAGCTGCAATTTTTAAAATTCTCAACAACTCATTCCCCTGCACCCCATTAAATCCAAACTTTTAAGTCTCAATTCTCATACATATGTCAACCTGGTCTTTTACATAAGGAGCACAAGAACAAGTACAAAACCATTGAGTAAACACTCAAGATTAATTCCAGAGCACAATTTTAAACCAATAGAATGAAGCATGAAGAAAAAAAGGTTTTCTGACTACATTTACAGATGGTTAAATCTCAACCCGTTTCCTCTCTTATTTCCTTAGCATAGCATTCTTCATTGAACCAAATTTTCTTGAAAAAACCAAAACCAAAACCAAGCTATGAGTTCGATGGTCCCTGTGCTACATTGCAACATGCATTCCACTTGAAATGTTCTCTGTATCTTCTCTTCAAAACTATAACAAAGGGTGAATAGTGATTATGACCCTAATCCGAGAACTAGCATAAAAAAACAGAACTCCTCAACAACCCCTGCCCTCCCGGAAAAAAAGAAAAAAAAGAAAAAAAAACTGCATATTGAAAATTTTATGCCTCATAAATGTACACTAGATTCCAAAGTCTTTCTTCATTTATAAGTAATAATCATTTCATCCGATGCCAAACTCATTATAAAAATAAAACTAAGGTCAGCATCTCAACTACCTGGAATACAAATGTAACTAGGACATCAGGTGTTAAATCTGCTTTCTGACAAAAGAAAGCACAGGTGAGAACCTGACCTGCTTTCCCCATTCCAGTGCTTGATCAACCAAATACGAATACTCCAAATCTTCAAAGCACTTTTGCAAAGAAGACAGTGGCTCATTAAAATAAACAGGAAGACAAACTCCAGAGAGATCCTTTCCAATATTGTCCTTAATAATTGACCACAAGCCAACAGGCTTCTCTTTCTCCTTGGGTTCTGGCAAATTTTCCCTTCTTTTGACATAAGGATATTCAACTAGCCTGATCTCTTTCTCAATTCCATGTAAGCGATCAGAAGAAGAAGAATCTCTACCGTATATAAAAGCATTTCCCAGAGCTTCCCTACTCCTATATGAAGCACTTCTTAAAGCATCAGCAGATAAAAAATCATTTGTATCAAAATACTTTCCATCATCTTCATCTGTTTCAACATCTACTCCATCGTTACTCTCATTATCAGCACATGAGTCAGTTGCACTACCGTCTGACATGACAGAATAGAAATCTGCAAGCAAGAGGAAAAGAAAATGAGTGGCTTGGTAAAATCTGGGTGTGCACACCTCATGCGCCTATTCATGTATATATATGTTGTATATTACTATGCATACAGAAAACTTGGGGGAAGGAAACTTTTTGAGCAACCTCACTGAGTTCCTGAAAAGTTTAATATGAAAGACTGGTTTGTCGGGCTAAGGATATATAAGTATCACCACAAAAAAATAAAACTCCAATCATACAATGTAATGTTTTAATGCAAGAACAGCAGTTACCTGAAATGTAACCTAGCTGTTGAAATCTTTTATTGAGGAAATCAAAACATATCTTGTTTCAATATTATGGTAAGTGTAAATAAGCATAGATTTCAAAGATATAAGAATGTGGAGCATTAACTAGACATGTTGTCCATGTAACACCCAGGATGTTCAAATATTCATAGTGAACCCAAAGAATATACCTCTTGATAAACATTTTGTTTACAAGGTCGGTTCAACATTAAGGAAAATGAAATTAACGAAGCAATACTACAGTCTACAACAGAAAGCATAACTAACCACTAAATCTTCTATTCCCT
The DNA here is from genome assembly GCA_002916485.2 of Juglans nigra. Lineage (NCBI taxonomy): Eukaryota > Viridiplantae > Streptophyta > Magnoliopsida > Fagales > Juglandaceae > Juglans > Juglans nigra. The sequence continues at coordinate 15,629,018 of CM036136.1, forward strand.
TGCAAACAACATGACTCGCGTTCCTTTGTTTCATCCACTACAGTAGTTTCCAGCTCTATTTTATCCGTCTGCAAAACAAATTTTAGAAGGGAGAAATTATTCCTCAAACTAAGTACCTTATAACAAAATATTCACACAGAAACTTGACCAACAGGGGGACGTTTCTTTACCCTAGTGTATAGCCCTACCATCTTGTAAGACAAATATCAACAGATGCCATTTACCCCAAGCCCCAACAGGACAGCATAACTCTATCTCACAGACCCGTATTGCAGGTAAGGAAGTCAAACTAACACCCCGTCATAATATACGTCATGACACTCTGCTCTCACTGCCCTACCTTCTATTAATCTACCAACAGATTCTACAGCTATTTGGTCACCACCATCTAACAAACTTGCATATACTGAGCATGGCTGTGGTTAAAAAGAAAAAACAGCAAGTAAATAAAGTGGAGAAAGCTAAAAAGGTTTTGAAGTTATGCATCAACTATCTTGTATTTACATCAAATTCCAAAACCTGCTTCAGTGTGAGTTGCACACAATCCACCAAAATCTCTTAGATGCAACATCTTAAGCCCAAAAAACAAAAAGATACAACACCATGACAACATTTGATAAATGAACAAAAGCTGTCCAACTCAATTCCCAGAAGTAATGCAAGATTGTAATCCCTACATTTTAAAGCTTCTTTTAGCACAGAATAATGAGCCAGGATGGAGAAATGGAAGGAAAAAACAAATACCTCCAGTTGTCTCAATGAGTCTAGCAACATAACATGTTTATATTGAAGAGCCTTCAGTTGGTTTTGCAACTCAGAGAGTTCTAAGAGCATGATTGATTCACAATCTTTGATGACGGCCTCACCAATGCCTTCCTGCAATAATCGTATTCGGAGCTTCTCTGTTGAAACAACTATATCTTCAGTAGATGCAAAATCATTGCTAGCCAGCATTCTAGGGAATAGATCTTTAGCAGCCAGCAGTGCCTCAATCCATGCAGATCTGTCCTCCTTAGATACAGAGCGCAGGTGAAGAGTTTTTGTTCCGGTAAATATGGAAAGCCTTTTATCATCTGATTTGCTAGCACGGATTGAAGAAACCTGTAAAGAAACTTAAAGAATCTCAGCAACCACTAAAACAAAAGGAGAATATGGAAGACTGAGGTCACAAGCACGAAAACTGCAAAGCAAAAGTGAGAAAATATGAAACGCAGTTGTTTCATGAGGATAAGCTAACTATGCACAAGTTGTTTTAGGGTGATAAGTAAACAACATTTATGAAACGGGTAAATTTATTTTGGACAAGTTACCATCCAAAACTGGTATGAGAATTGCATCAGCAGCATGAGGGAGGATCAAGAACCAACAACTATCTTTTGGTTATTGGAGACCGATTGTAGGTTTTGATGGAATTCCTGTGATACCCCATATGATAAGGATAATGGTAGGTGGTGTATGGGATCTCACATTACTTGGGAAGGAGAAGTTCTTGCTCTTTATAATGTTCCAATGTAGTTCCAATTGTATCAATGACTAGTTCTTTTGGAGTATAGTCCATGTGGTTTAGGTCTTCCATTGGGGCATTACAATTCCAGACACTCATAAAGCTTAGGCTACAACAACTTAAACAAAGCAAGAATTCATTGGAGATGTGGGTAAGAACATCCAACTTTAATTTTCAACAGCAGGTTGGGAGAATAAATGGTTAAGAATCTACTTCTCTTTGGTACACTGAGCACTTACACAAACGGGAACAACATGAGTGAGCCTATATGCATGAATAGAGATCTGATCTCTTAGGAGTTCCTTGGAGATGATACCATAATCTCCCAAACTCACATTCATCATATATATTGTGATACCCCATTTTCATAAGTGATAAAAGTGTTGTATGGGATCTCACATTGCTTGGGAATGAGAAGTTATTGTTCTTTTTAATGTTCCAATAGTGCTCCAATTGTATCATTGACTAGTCCTTTTGAAATAAAGATCATGTGACTTGGGCTTTCTATTGGGCAATTACAAATAGTATCAAAGTTTATCCCAACCAGAAATATGGGACTTGAACCGTGCCAGCTACGACAGACTGGCAAAACCAGGACACTAGAAATATAAGGGGGGGATATTGTGATATCCCATTCTGATAAGGATAAGTGGTGTATGAGATCCCACATTGTTTGGGAATGAGGAATTCTTGCTCTTTATAATGTTTCAATGAAACTCCAATTGTATCATTGGCTAGTCCTTTTCGAATATAGACCGTGTGATTTGGGCTTTTTTTTTCCGTTTTTACTTGGTAAACAATTTTTTATTGATCAAAATGAGAGTACACAAGAGCCCAAGTATGTGGGACATATACAAAAGCAACGCCTAAGGATACTAGTTTAGTGATACAAGGAATCCATGAAAAGTCATGTCTTGAAAGTCTATTACAATCGATCAATGAAGTATTAAAGAATAAGTTTCTACGAGCCCAAAAGCAACGCCATGTGACTTGAGCCTTCCATTAGGACGTTACATATATTTAACCAATCGTCATAATTGAAGTTCACATAATGTAACATACAGGTCCAAAATTAGGGCTTATAATTATTACTTTTATAATCACTATTATTATTATTATTAGTATTAGTATTTTTATCACTCCTAAGATATGTTTTGAGATAGTAATTTGATTTGAAAAGGATTCCTCCACTCAGTAGACTGTACACCCCTTTTATTTCTATTCCCTAATTTGAATAGTTTCCTACTTGGAAACCAACTCTCACCTCAAAAACCCTCCCATAAATCCTCTATTTTTCCTAAGGCTTTTTCCTCCATCAAACGAATAGCTCCCTTGCAGCCCAAACCTTCCCATTAGCCACTGCCCATATTCACAACCAAACACATTCTCACAGCAAGCCCCACGTCGAAAACAAAAGCCACCATGGCATCCATACCAGACCGCCACCTCACCAGGAACTACCACAGAAGAAGACGCCGCTGGTAAGTCTTCCCTCCACTCACGATGTGCGTTGACCCCTTAAACCCCTTGTTGTTCTCTCTCTCTCTCTCTCCACGGTAATAATAAAAAGGCCCTGTGTTTTGCCCAACCACCGTCGACCACTGCAGATGACATCGGAGCACCACCAGACTGCACAGACACTACCGACCTAGCCACCTAAACTCAATCACGCATCCCTCCTCCCTCAGTAAGCCACGTCAACCCCTCCCTCCCTCCCTCCCTCTGCCTTGCCGTTTCTCGGTTTGAAAATTTCTTTCTCTAAGCTCTCTCTCTCTATGTATCGCACCACCATCTTCAAAGGGATCCTCCAGTTGCACCGCTATGACTCCCAGCCAACCACCAAGACCCGTCATCACAGTTGGTTCTTCTCTCTCTCGGTGAGTATCGCATGGCTTCTCCCTCCCAAGCCTATGTGCTTCTCTTCTTTTGTTTCAGACTTTCCCAAAAAGCCCATGCATTATTATAGGTTTTACACAAATACCCTTCAACCCACTTCCCATAACCTTTCTGTAAAATGGCTCTTGTAGGAACCTTGTTCATTTACGTGGGCTAAGCTTGGTTTTAAATGGGACTTGTGTTTTACAATTAGGTTGGGCCAGGTTGCATTTTTTTACAGGAACTATTCTAGTGATTTTAAGTGGGCTATTTTCCTTAATTGGGGTTGGGCTGGAATTTAAGTCAGGCCAAAGTTTTACTTAAATAAATATATTATTCATAGACTTATTTTTATCAGAAAATATTTACGGGATTTAAAGTATATTTTAAAGTAAAAGTATATTTTAAAGTATACTATTGGGCCTATTATTTTAGTTAATAGTCCCATTAGTCTGATTTTTTAATAAAATTATTATGTTATAATTTAAATAGAGAATCAAGAAATATTTTATGATTATTAAATGATATTACTATCTATTAATCTTAGTATAACTGAATATGTATTAAATTATCTCTATGCTATGATTCTAAGTAATTAGCATGTTACGACACGTTTTTCTAGAAATGTTAGTGACGATTAGTGCCTTGTATAGCTCATGAGCTACGACGTGAGATTGTGGAAGCAACACTAAGAGGTAAGTAGCATGATCATAATTATATGTGTGCTGTAATTATCCTAATTGTGCATAAAAATGTGATGTTTACTTACACTACGCTACGAGCCAGGTCAAGGTTAGGCCCCTTTTCATGAACCTCTTATGAATTATGATGACATGCTTGTAAAGTAGCCAATGTATGTTATGCTGATATGGATTGTTGTTAGATGGATAAGATCTTATGAATATCACATGTATGCCATGTAATGTTCATGTAATATTTAGATGATGTTATGCCATGTAATGTTCATGTGATGTTGAGCAAGACTCGCGTTAATATGCCATGTCCAATGTTATGCCATGTCCAATGTTATGCCATGCACAAGAGTATGTCATGCCATTTAATTTCATGAAGTCAAAAATGTTCACATGTATTATGAAAGTTAATAAGAAAACACATGAATGACAAGCAAGCTTTAAGATTGGCCTTAAATTATGGGTGAATGTGCAAGCTACGGACTCAAGCATAGTTCACTATATGATATGAGGTGACACGGACTCAAGTGTGTTTCAGCACAGGTTATGATATGTTAAGCGGTGTCACGGACTCAAGTGTGGTTTACCATATGATATGGGGTGACACAGACTCAAGCGTGTTTCACCACAGGTTATGATATGTTTAGCGGTGCCACGGACTCAAGCGTGGTTCACCACATGTTAAGTGATAACACGGACCCAAGAATGTTTCACTACATGTTATGATAAGTCAAACGATGCCATGGACCCAAGCGTGATTTACCCTATGTTATGATATGTTATATACGGTCAACGACAATTGGACCGATACAAACATGTAATGATTGCCACTAAATAAGTGAAGGACAAGATGAACAAGTTATGTATGATTGTTAGGAAATGCATGGAGTCAATCATTCATGCATCCACGTTACATGTATTGCCATGATTATGTATGATTCCGCTTATGTTACTAATGAATGATATATATGTTATGTGAATGTGTGATGATATATGTAAGTTTTCAAAATTAAGCCTAACATTAAACTAAGTTGAGTTTACAGTATGATGTGCTATTACTGAGTCTTCGACTCATTTGTTTGTTTCTCTGTTTTTATGTTTTATTGTCCCAGTGATGATTTTGTGGATACAGAGCAGGAGAGCCAAGAATAGAATAAATTTCCAGAGACTCAGTGTATGATTTGGGTATTTAAGCAATGTTGGTTTCACATAGAACTAGCTTATGTCATTTTTATTATGTTTTCAGCTTTATGTTATCAAAGACTGTTGTGTTAGGCAAGTTTTATGATCCAATAGATTAGGTATTTTATGAGATTGAACCTCTTTACTGGGCATTAGCATTATGTTATGAATGTACGTAACATTCCAGACCTGCGGGAATGCATGTTACACATAAGCAACTTCATAATCAATTTGCAGGTAGAAATTGTTCTACATTACAGAACATATAGATCTCTCCCCCCCCCCCCCCCCCCCCCCCCCCCCCGGGGTTTATCACATTCCATAAAGTAGAATTAGAGTATGCAGCAACTAGAATGCATGTAAAAGGAGTTATAGTGTGAGATAAATCATCGCAACATCTTTCCACCAATTTTCTTGCTTTCAATTGGAAAAATTTTGAAAAGTAGTTACAAATATTTCAAGACCAGAAGGTTGAATATGGAAAAGCAACTTTAGTCACATGCACATGTGGACTTGTGGTTACTAGAGATTGCTCTTTTCATAACACCCCCCCGGGGGGTCTCTTTAGTAAGAGTTGCTCCCAAATTTCACTACTTTTCTTTTCAGTGGTCAACTTTCTTGATTGCTTAGTGCGTCTAGAATATATGGAATTTAAAATTTATTCATCTCCAATACCTTTAAACTAAATTATTCATCAACCTATATCCAACTGTAAAAACTGCCTGAAAACTGAGGAAAACTAACCGGAGACTCTTCCAATTTTAATTTACTTTTACTTTTACTTTCTTTTCCCCTAGGCAATGGCAAGTACTACAAGACGTAATAAAAAAAGGACACCCAAACAAGTATTACTTTTCTTGTACTTAAGATAACATCAACATCTTATAGTAAACAGAAATCTCACATTTAAACTAAACTGATAAATCCAATAACCAGAAACCTATCAAATAGAATCAGAAAATAAATGAAATTAAATGTGCATTTTGTATTGGATCAAACTAAAGGCAAGAACCTTCAAATGAACTTCGCCAAAAGGCTTGCACTGCTTGGTCGACACGCCGAGCCGATTGCTACTCCAATTAGCCTTCCTCATATACCTCAGAGAGTCCTCGCCGATCACTCTGCCACCTTGCTCTCTCGCAGGGCTCATCAGAATCTTGTCGGGGCCGTGAATCTTGTAGTACGAGAGCACACCGTCTTCGAGCACGAACCACCTCGACTTCCACCCCCTGCCGTAGTTCACCCATTTGTACAGAATCCCGGCAACACTGCCACCGAAGCCCCCATACACTTTCGAATCGCTGGATTCGACGACGGCATCTTCGACATCCTGGTTTGCGGCCGAAACTTTGTCAGAATCGATACCGGTCGACGATACCCGAGCCAAGAGACCCGGTTTGTGATAGTTCACGGATTTTATCGACGCATCAAGCCCCAAGTGGCACTGACCGGGGGATTTGGCTACGGCCGGGTTGGCCCGATCCCGATCGATCGAAACCGGAGCAATGCAGCACAGTGGATTCATGTCGAGCACTCAAGAACATTCAGAGAGACCCACAACATGCCATCGTCAATCACGGAGTTACAGAAACAAGTAGGGATCAACTCCAAAAGCGGGTCCTAGAAATGAAAAGCTCCGATTTCAGGTGGTTCGAGCAATGCAGGACCCGATCGGAACCGAAACGGGACTGAGAAACGAAACGTTTGGGCGATGACATAAAGATCAAGACGAGGAGTTACAAAACGGAGCCCGAAATCACAGAGAGAGAGAGAGGGAGAGAGAGAAAGGAAGGAAGCGTGGATGGGTGTTAACAAAAGAAGTGGGAAGTCTGAGGGTAGAGTAGGGTGCACACATGCATTTAAGGCAATGGCCTTGAGTCAGTAAATTCAGTAGCCAGCAGAGAGCACTGCAACGTCTGTGGCTTCCTCGCCTCCCACCTCCAAGCCTACTCCAATTAATTGTTAAAATTGGGAAAAGTCAAGATATATGTGGTTTGTTTTTTATTTTTATAAAGGGGTGTGTGGCCAAGTTTGACTAGATATTTTTGTAAATTATTTAGTTGTCATGGTTGTTCAAAGGTATTAGAATTTATATTTTGAAGGAGAGGGCTTAGATTTTTGGATTGAGCAACTTAAGCTCAAGTGAAGATAATCCTAAAAAAGTGTGACATCTTGGATTTTTGCTAAAATTTCATTTGTATTTTTTGTAGATATAATTTATCTATTCATTTATTTATTTGAGTTATTGGTTAAGTATTAGAAGAATTCTTTTGGCCACTTTCTATTTTTGTTGAATTGGATCTTGGAGTTCTAAATTAAAAAGCCCACAAGAGAAAAATAGAAAAAAATGCCCATAGGAGTTTGGCCTATTAAGGACTTTGGCTCTAGAAGGCTCAAGTTTACTCTCTAGGCAAGGAGATGGCGTCACTTGGTTTCAAGAAGAAGTTTTTGGTCATTTTAGGAAAATTACTTCTCATTTGAAACTTTACGAAGAGGCAAGGATGACACTTGTCAAGCATGCGTTGGATTTCTAGAATAAAAAGTGGAAGAAGCAAGGGAGGATTCGGTTTTTAGAAAAGTTGGTCATGTGTCATTGATGAGTGTATGAAAGTGAACTCTAAATACCCTATTATTGGACTAAAATGCTAAAACATGAATAAAAATTATAGGAATTAATGTGTATTCTTGAATTGAGTTTCTATTTACTTTGGGATACTCTTAAGCAAATTGTTATGTTTAATTTTAGAGTCTATAAAAGAGCAAGTCAAAACCCAGTCAAATTCAAATGACTTTCAAGTGGGCAAGACGTTGGGACAACCTAAGAACTTTTAACGAGTGTAGGACTCTTCAAAAAAAGATAATGATGGGGTTTGAGAGTAATTCAAATCAAGAGAAAAAGCCAAGAGTCCAAAACACTATGGGTGGGCAGCGGGGCCCCACACAACGTTGCCCCACCCCCGCATGGGGGGGCAGACAAACCCACTTCGCCCATGCAGGGGCGGGGAGGGCCCATCCCCTCCCTGCATTTCCTCCGCCCGACCCCCGCTTACATATATATATATATATATTATATACAAACATAAATATTTATATTTATATTTTACAAATTGTGTAAATATAAATATATATTATAATTCGTTAGACTTATTCACAAAATATGCACTGACAAATTTAAAAACTATATAATTTAAAAACAAGTACACTACAATTTATACAAAATATGCACTAGCAAATTTAAAAATTACATAGGTTTTAAATTATAGTCATATTTACAAAATTTAAATTTATAATTTGGGTCTAAAAATATATTTTTAATTATTTTTGGACTTAGAAATAATTTTGAAACCAAGTAAAATGTAATTTTTTTTTTAAGTAGACGGAGGCGAGGCGGATTGGGAATTCGCCTCGCACCCTGCCCCCGCATCTCGGGAGCGAGGGATGGGGTGAAAACCACACCCCCGCCCCACATGCGGAGGTGTGCGGGGAAGGGGCGACCCCGCCCCATAGGGGCGGGTAGCACTCCTACAAAACGTGCTAGGAAATAGCCTAGACATACTTTATTATTTTAATCGTAACTTTCCACTCATATATCGAATTGATGCAATTCTTGATGCGTTTGAAAGCTATCTTAAAGGGCTACCAATTTTTCTATAAAAGGGATTCAATGATGGGAACCAAGGTGGGCCTAGTCTTAAAGATCATTTGTAAATTCTAGATGGGCCAATTACAAGATCAAGGACCAAGAAGATCAAGGAAGCAATGCACGGATTGGTGCAATCCACTTGGGATGAAGCTAGCAAGAGCCCAACACTCAAGATGGGCTTGAAAGAAGGAGAACCAGCTTTGATCCACTTGATTCAAGCTGTGGAAGACATGGCTTAGAGATAGGGCCTATTGTTATTTGAGACTTCAAATTTGTTTAAATGATTTATTTTATTAGTTTAGAATAAGTGGGCTTGAAGATGTCTGGCCCACACGTCTTATTTTCAATGAACTAGAGTTTTCAAGAAGGCCTTGTATTTTGGCCAAGGGCTTACTTGGAAAGTTACTTTTAGGAATTAGGGTTTTAAGAGGTACTGTAGCCGTACTGTAGCCGCGGTACTGTAGCGTGACACTGTTCATCAGGGGCATTTTGGGTAAAAGGGGGCTTTATTTTGGCTAGGGTTTTAATTAGGTTTAGTTTAAATACTCCTTGTAGCCTCATTTGAAGATCAGACAATATTGAATTTTATTTGTGAGTTGAGTTTTCTCCTCTTGTTCTTGATTGAACTCTTGAACTTATCAAAGGTAAATCACAACCTTTGTGGTGTTCCTCCTTTGTAATCTGGGTTCTTGAGACGGGTTCTTCAACGGGTCTAGATTTTAATATAATCTAGGTTCTTGAAACGGGTTCTCATCGGGTCTAGATTCTCCATCCTTGACTTGATTTTTGGCTTTCTTGGGGAGTTTTCAAATTGATTGTGGGTTCAAGGGAATTCATTCCCGCGGGTTCATATCATTTGGTATCAGAGCCAGGTTTCCAATCAGGTCTGATTCTATCTTTTAATTTCTTGCATCCTTAAATTTAATTCTAGGGCTACATTGTTCTAGAGTTGCCAAAAAAAAGAAAAAAAGAAAAAAAGAATTGCAGAAACGAAAAGTAGGCTGCCAAAATTCTAAGGGTTTTGGGTTTGGCTGAAATTTGCATCACTTAGGGTTTCAAAATTCTAGGGTTTAATGCATATCTGAGTTTGTCAATTGCTTGGAATGTCGTTCCATTGATTCTCTTCTATTTCGTTGTCAATTCTTGTGTGCTTCAATTCAATTGTTTGATTTTTACAATTGAGTATTTCTGTTTGTGATTGAATTAGAAAAAAAGAAAAGAGAAGAAAAGAAAGGAAGGGAAAAGAAAAGAAAAAAGAAAAGAAAAGAAAAGAAAGAAAAAGAAAAAGAGAAAAGAAAAGAAAAGAAAAAAAAAAAAAAAAAAAAAAAAAAAAAAGAAGAAGAAGAAGAAGAAGGAGAAGAAAATAAGGAGAGGTAGCATATTTAAAGGTTGCTACATAGTTACAACAAAGATAAAGAAAAACATTTGTTGATTGAGTTTTATCGTCAAAGGGGCTGAATACATATTTGTACTTGGTATCTTGTTCTATAATTACTCTTTCCCTCATATAAATTCCTTGAGTCCCGTGTCGTTTTATTCCTTCCTTGTTTCTTGTTTCTTGGATCTATATTACTGGTTGGAATAATACAAGGTTGTATTGTCTTGATTTAGTTCAACTAGTTCTTAAAAAACTTGAGCGGGAAAACTATCGAGGTAAAAGGCAAAAGAGTGTGAGACTATTATCGGGGAAAAGCCAATTACGAGTGAAACATGAGTGGAATGCCATTATTCGAGCGTAAACACGTAAGGGAGTGTGTGAGGTTTTTCCACTAACATTCATTTGTGCAGCACTTTACAATGTCTCATCAGAGTGGCTCTTCACCAAATGGGATAGTAGATAACTCATCATTTGTATTGCAATCCATGCAACAACAGTTTGAGCGGTTGAACTTGGTGTTAGGTGAGGTGAGGGATAGGATGGATCATCAAGAAGTGGTAATTAGAAATTTACAAGGCAGGAGAGATAGGAGGAGGAGTGAACCCTGTATTGAATCTAATTGTAAGAATGAAGAGTATGGTGAGTCTCTTGTTGCCAGGCATGCTCTCAATATACAAATTAAGATGGATGATACAGAGAAGCAGAGCGAGAACATTTTTCAGACTAGATGCCACATCAACAACAAGGTATGTAGTATGATCATTGATTTGCGGAGTTGTATTAATTTGGCTAGCACTACTTTAGTTGAGAAATTGAATTTACCTACCTTAAAACACCCTAGACCATACATATTGCAGTGGTCGAGTGATTGTGGGGAGGTTAGGGTCAATAAGCAAGTGCTAGTTACTTTTTCAATTGGAAAATACCAGGATATGGTCCTTTGTGATGTAGTGCCTATGCATGCTGGTCATATTTTGTTGGGGAAGCCATGGGAGTATGATAGGAAGGTGATCCATGATGGGTTAAGGAACATGTACAGTTTTGAAAAGGATGGAAAAATAATCAAACTTGCTCCTTTAACTCCAACACAAGTCCATGGGGACCATTTGAAACTGAAAAGTGAGGTTGCTCAAAAAAGAAAGAGTGAAAATGAGTGTGATCAAAAAAGGAAAAGTGAAAAGGAGATTGAGCTAAAAAGCAAGAGTGAAAGTGAGATTGAGAAAAAAAGAAATAGTGAGACCGAAAACGAGAGAGAGAGTAAAATGAGAGAGATAAAAGATGAGGGTGAGGTTGAAACCTCAAGAGAAAGAGAGAATGAGTTGAAAAACAGTTGTCAGGTCGAGAGTTCAAAAAGAGATGAAGGAAAGGAGAGTGACAGAAAAAAAGAGAGTGAAAAGCAAAAAGAGAGTGAAAAAGAAAAGAATTGTGGAAAGAAGAGAGAGAGTGAAGAAAGTGAGAGAAAAACAAAAAGAAATGTGAGTTTTTATGCTAAGGCGAGTCTTAATACTAACGAACTTGACGTGTCTTTGCCTAGTGTTATTGTCTTTTTGTTGCAGGGATATGAGGTCTTGTTTCCTAGAGGTGTGTTTAGTGGATTGCCACATATTAGGGAGATAGAGTACTACATTGATTTTGTGCCAGGTGCGACAATTCCTAACCGACCTTCCTTTGAAGAACATGAGTCTTTTTCACACTTGAAGGGACAAGGTAAGTCGTTGACTATAATGCATGTTAAGCGAGAGGACTGTGTTGAGACTTTTTCTCATGTATTCAAATACACACAAGGTATGAAAAATTTTGTGGTTGATGCTTTAGCAAGAAGGTACGTCCTTATCTTCATTTTAGATGCAAAATTGTTGAGACTTGAATATAATAAGGAATTGCATGCTAATGATGATGACTTTGCTAGTGTGTACGGAACATGTGAAAAAGCATCGTTTGGTAAGTTCTATAAATTAGATTGGTATTTGTTTAGAGAGAATAGATTTTGTGTGCCAACTAGTTTTATGCTTAAGTTGCTTGTGTGTGATAGACATGGTGGTTTGTTGGGTAACTTTGGTGTAAGGAAGACTTTCAATATGTTGCATGAACGTTTGTGGGAGTATCATTTTCCATTCACTTACGTATTGCATGAACATTTGTGGAAGTATTACTTGCCATTCATAGAGTTTGCATATAATTGGAGTGGTGTAAGAAAAACTTCAGGTGTGTTTCATGAACGTTTGTGGGAGTATCATTTGCCATTCATTGAATTGCTACATGGACATTTGCGGGAGTATCATTTGCCCTTATTAGAGTGTGCATATAAAACCTTGCATACTACTATTTCTTATTCTCCATTTGAGGTTGTTTATGGTTTTAATCCACTTACTCCTTTACCTTTGATGGCTTTGCTTGTTGATGATATGGGTAGCTTGGATGAACATTTTCAATTTCTTGAGAAAATTCATGAAAATACACATGAAGTAGATCTTTCAAGTAAGTATCAAGTTTTTGCTATTTTCAATGTTACGAACATTTTTCCTTTTGATCCAGGTGGAGATTCGAGGTCGAATCCTTTTGAGGAGAGGGGGAATGATGGGAACCAAGGTGGGCCTAGTCTTAAAGATCATTTGTAAATTCTAGATGGGCCAATTACAAGATCAAGGACCAAGAAGATCAAGGAAGCAATGCACGGATTGGTGCAATCCACTTGGGATGAAGCTAGCAAGAGCCCAACACTCAAGATGGGCTTGAAAGAAGGAGAACCAGCTTTGATCCACTTGATTCAAGCTGTGGAAGACATGGCTTAGAGATAGGGCCTATTGTTATTTGAGACTTCAAATTTGGTTAAATGATTTATTTTATTAGTTTAGAATAAGTGGGCTTGAAGATGTCTGGCCCACACGTCTTATTTTCAATGAACTAGAGTTTTCAAGAAGGCCTTGTATTTTGGTCAAGGGCTTACTTGGAAAGTTACTTTTAGGAATTAGGGTTTTAAGAGGTACTGTAGCCGTACTGTAGCCGCGGTACTGTAGCGTGACACTGTTCATCAGGGGCATTTTGGGTAAAAGGGGGCTTTATTTTGGCTAGGGTTTTAATTAGGTTTAGTTTAAATACTCCTTGTAGCCTCATTTGAAGATCAGACAATATTGAATTTTATTTGTGAGTTGAGTTTTCTCCTCTTGTTCTTGATTGAACTCTTGAACTTATCAAAGGTAAATCACAATCTTTGTGGCGTTCCTCCTTTGTAATCTGGGTTCTTGAGACGGGTTCTTCAACGGGTCTAGATTTTAATATAATCTAGGTTCTTGAAACGGGTTCTCATCGGGTCTAGATTCTCCATCCTTGACTTGATTTTTGGCTTTCTTGGGGAGTTTTCAAATTGATTGTGTGGGTTCACGGGAATTCATTCCCGCGGGTTCATATCACTAAATTTAAACTCTTGAAGTGCGCACATGGCTGCTAAGGTGAGTCCTAAAATTTAGACATTTTTTATGCGGGAATCATGAAGAGATTAGGGTTTCTTTCCAATGCTACTATATAAGCATATCATTAGCACGAAATTGGATAGTTTTTTTAGGAGAAGGAGACAGTTATAGAGAAGGGAAAAATTCCATTTTTATTATTTTGTTCTTCTATGGAGAACTGAATCTTGGGTAAAGCCTAGAGCGAAAATTGATCGGTGAAAATACTTTGACTATATTTCAATTTATAGATTAAGCTTTATTGTTTAAGATTCTAGAATTCAATTCTCTATTTTTTTGGATATTATAAGTTTGAGACAATTATATTAAATCTTGCTATGGTTTGATTTTGTTGAGCTATAAGATTATGAATATATGATTGTGACTTAAATAGGCTTTTCATGCCATTGATGTGGTCTTTTGCTGCATTATTGTTTGAGAACATAATGTCGTCTTTAGATTTGATATTCATTTTTATATATGAAAAATATGGTTTGTAAATAGAGAATAGATTCTAGAATTAAATTTGAGAAAGTAAATGAATATAATGTCATATCTTTCAATTAGGAATTTGGTGCTATAATTCTTAATTGTGTATATAGTTTGGATTGAAAAAGTCAGAGTATTGGATCCGGTTGATGGAAGTCCGAAGCTTTACTTGTCTTCTTATCTGTGCCTTAATCTCATTTTAATTACGTGCTTTAGGTAGAATTTTCAGATTCTTGTCATATTGTAATTTGATCTTTTCTTTTAAGCTTGCCTCTTGTTATGTTTCTTCCGACTTCCTGTGGATTGACACCCTAAACTATACTATAACACCGCATACTAGTTTGGGCGTAATCAAATTTTAGTGTCGCTGTCGGGGAGACAATGGAAGAATTGATACAAGACATAATTTATTCTAGCCATTTGTAAATGCGGTAACTTTGTTCCATCTTTTAGCTTGCTGCATTATTTTTTTTCTTTCTTTTTGTAGTATTTTTAGTTTTTAGTATTTTTTTTTTAACCTTGCATGCACAGATATAGAGAAGCCTTGGGTAGATTTGCTTGTAGGCATGTGCTAGAGTCAGAATCAAACTTTTTAAATCATTTATTTGACAATCCATCTAGTCATGAAGAAATGAGTGAACACGAAGATCAATCTACTAGAACTCTTTAGGATTGATTACGTCTACCCTACACGCATAGCCACACCATCATGCATCATGTTTCTAACTAATACTCGCTAACTAGATTTTAAAACAGGGATGATACAGTTACTCCCTACTTTTCATGGCTTAGAAAATGAAAATCCATATGTGCACATTAGGGAGTTTGAGGAAGTAGTTGCGACTTTTCATAGTTAAAATGCAACTGATAACGTTGTGAGACTTAACTTCTTTCCATTCTCTTTGAAAGATAGAGCTAAGAGTTGGCTATACTTGCTGATACCACGATCTATTGGGTCATGGAATGAGATGACTCAAGTCTTCTTTAATAAATATTTTCCCCAACATAAGACCAACGTTTTAAAAAGACAAATCTCCACCTTTGCACAAAAAGACAATGAGATTTTGTATCAGCCTTGGGAGAGATTTAAGGAGTTGTTGAGTATATGTCCTCACCATGGGTATGAGAATTGGCGCCTAGTGAGATATTTTTATGAGGGACTTATATCTAGGGAGTGTCAATTTGTGGAGATGATGTGTAATGGTGAGTTCTTATAGAAAGATCCTGATGAAGCCATAGAATACCTCAATGAGTTTGCTGAAAAAGCTCACACTTGGACTAGACCTAGAGCTACTGAGAGCACAAATAGGTCACAGCTTGTTGAAAATCTAAATGGTGGTGGAATTTACCATCTCAGGAAAGAGGATAACCTAGAGGGTAAGGTTGAGATGCTCACTAGGGAACTAGAGGTGTTAAAGACTATGGATTTAAAGCCAACACACGTGGCTAATCATGCAGAGTCTTGTAGACCATATTTTGTGTGTGGTGGGATAGATCATCTCACCCAAGAGTGTCCCACATTTGCTAAGATGAGATGGATGTATGAGGAACAATGTAATGCTTTAGGTATGTACAAGAAGCCGTTTACACCTTTCACTGACACCTATAATCCGAGGTGGCGTAATGACCCAAATTTCAGCTGGAAGTCTAAAAACTAGCCGCTTGCACAACCCCTAGATCATATACTGTACCATATCATGCACCTTCATCTTCTAGGAGTCCTTTAGAAGACACTTTGCATGCTTTTATTGAGGCATAGGGTAAGACTAACCAAAAGTTTGAATCTTTGATTACGCAAGTTGTTGAAGAAAACAAGGAGATGAAGAGCCAAGTATCCAAATTGATGAGCTCCTTAAGTGTGAATGAGCGAGGTAAGTTCCATTCTCAAGCTGAGTCCGCACCCCATAGTCAACACATGGCGCAAGAGAATTTGAAGAATATGAATGCTATTGTAACATGAAGTGGTAAGTCATTTCACATTCCAACAACGAACAAATCAGAGGATGTGGAAAAGAATCAAGGTAGTAGTGATGCCGAGCTGCCCAAGGAACCTGAGGTGACAAAGTGTCCTATTAAGGTACCATTCCCTCAAACTTTAAAATCAAGCAAGCAAACTCTAGATCCTAACAATGAAATCCTAGAGAATCTAAGGAGGTAAAAATCAATCTTCCTCTTTTGCATGTGATTAAACAAGTTCCTATTTTGCATGTGATTAAACAAGTTCCTACTTATGCAAAGGTTCTCAATGATTTGTGTACAGTTAAGAGGAAGTACCATGTGAAGAAGACAACGTTCCTGACAGAGCAAGTTAGTGCTCTAATTGAGCAGTGGATTCCTCACAAGTACAAGGATCCTGGTTGTCCAACCATTGCATGCAGCATTGGAAATCATGAGTTTGAGCAAGCTTTGCTAGATTTAGGAGCTAGCTTGAATCTAATACCATATTCTATTTGCAGGTGGGGTTGGGAGAAATCAAACCAACCACTATGGTATTACAATTGGCTGATTGTTCAGTCAAAGTATCCCATGGTATGGTAGAGGATGTTCTAATTCAAATTGACAAATTTTATTATCCTGTTGATTTCCTAATCATAGACAACAGCTCTGTTGTTGATACTACTTTTAAAATTCCTTTGATTTTAGGTAGGTCTTTCCTTACCATTGTTAATGCTCTTATTAATTGCAAGAATGAGCTTATGAAGCTGTCTTTTGGAAACATGACTGATATGAACCCGCGGGAATGAATTCCCTTGAACCCACAATCAATTTGAAAACACCCCAAGAAAGCCAAAAATCAAGTCAAGGATGGAGAATCTAGACTCGATGAGAACCCGTTTCAAGAACCTAGATTATATTAAAATCTAGACCCGATGAAGAACCCGTCTCAAGAACCCAGATTACAAAGGAGGAACGCCACAAAGGTTGTGATTTACCTTTGATAAGTTCAAGAGTTCAATCAAGAACAAGAGGAGAAAACTCAACTCACAAATAAAATTCAATATTGTCTGATCTTCAAATGAGGCTACAAGGAGTATTTAAACTAAACCTAATTAAAACCCTAGCCAAAATAAAGCCCCCTTTTACCCAAAATGCCCCTGATGAACAGTGTCACGCTACAGTACCGCGGCTACAGTACGGCTACAGTAACGCTACAGTACCTCTTAAAACCCTAATTCCTAAAAGTAACTTTCCAAGTAAGCCCTTGGCCAAAATGCAAGGCATTCTTGAATACTCTTGTTCATTGAAAATAAGACGTGTGGGCCAGACATCTTCAAGCCCACTTATTCTAAACTAATAAAATAAATCATTTAACCAAATTTGAAGTCTCAAATAACAATAGGCCCTATCTCTAAGCCATGTCTTCCACAGCTTGAATCAAGTGGATCAAAGCTGGTTCTCCTTCTTTCAAGCCCATCTTGAGTGTTGGGCTCTTGCTAGCTTCATCCCAAGTGGATTGCACCAATCCTTGCATTGCTTCCTTGATCTTCTTGGTCCTTGATCTTGTAATTGGCCCATCTAGAATTTACAAATGATCTTTAAGACTAGGCCCACCTTGGTTCCCATCAATGACTCTTGAGGTAAATATCTTCCATAGTGCAAAACAGCCAGAAGATGATGACGAGATCCACCAGACATACATGATTGACTCACTCATGGATAGGGGAGTTTCTACAGTTCATGATTTTGATCCCCTTGAGTATTTTCTTATTAATTCTGAGTTTGATTCTATCAGTGATTCATCTGATGTAGTTGATATTTATGCTATTTTTTTATAGAACTCATAATTATGGCACTCGGGCATGGCAACCGAAGTTTGAGGAGTTGCCTGAGAAAAGTGAAAAACAAATTTCCTTCAAGTGTGGAAGCACCCAAAGTTAAATTGAAGCCTCTGCCTAAGGGTTTAAAGCATGTTTTCTTTGGTCCAAGTGATACTTTTTATGTTATTTAATCATCTGAATTGTCTAAGTCTCAAGGTGAGAAATTAATTCGGACCCTAAGTAAGCATAAGTCAGCCTTAGGTTCCAGCATTGCTAATATAAAAGGTGTTAGTCCTCTGGTATGATCTCATAAAATTAATTTGGAGGAATGAACTAGCCCTCGTAGAGACCCCCAGTGTAGGCTTAATCTCACTATGTAAGAAGTGGTAAAGAATGAAGTGTTGAAACTATTAGATGCAGGAATCATATATCCTATTGCTGATAGTAAATGGGTAAGTCCTACACAGGTTGTTCCTAAAAAGTCAGGTGTTACTGTGGTGAAGAATGACCTGGGAGAGTTAGTCCCTACAAAACTTATGACTGGGTGACGGATGTGCATTGATTATAGAAAATTTGCTGCCACCCTGGAAGACCATTTTCCTCTCCTTTTTATTGATCAAAATCTTGAACATGTGATTGGTCATTCTTTCTATTGTTTATTGGATGATTATTTTGGTTATTATCAAATTGAAATTGCATTAGAAGACAGGATAAAATCACTTTCACTTGTCCTTTTGGTACTTACGCTTTTCGTAGAATGCCATTTGAATTGTGTAATGCACCTGCTACTTTTCAACGTTGCATGATGAGCATTTTTAGTGACATAGTTGAAAATTGCATGTAAGTTTTTATGGATGACTTGATTGTTTTTTTATCTTCTTTTGATGCATGCTTATTAAATTTAGAGAGAGTGTTGACTTGTTGTGAGGAGAAAGAATTGGTTTTGAATTGAGAAAAATGTCACTTTATGGTACTTTCAGGTATTGTCTTAGGGCATATTATTTCTTCTAGGGAGATAGAGGTTGATCAAT
The DNA here is from genome assembly GCA_002916485.2 of Juglans nigra. NCBI lineage: Eukaryota > Viridiplantae > Streptophyta > Magnoliopsida > Fagales > Juglandaceae > Juglans > Juglans nigra. The sequence continues at coordinate 15,648,016 of CM036136.1, forward strand.
ATAAAATTGAATTAATCTCCAAGTTGCCTACACCTAGGACAGTAAAGGATGTGAGATCCTTTCTTGGTCATGTGGGGTTTTATAGGAGGTTCATACATAATTTTTCTACCATATCTAGACCACTATGTGACTTCCTTGCTAAAGATGCCCCATTTAAGGTGACACAAACTTGTCAAGAGGCCTTTAAAATGCTAATTAGCAAGCTTACCTCAACACCCATAATGCAACCACCTGATTGGACTTTACCTTTTGAGATCATGTGTGATGCTAGTGATTTTGCTGTAGGTGCTGTTCTTGGATAACGAAGGGAGGGGAAGCCTTCTGTCATTTACTATGCTAGTAGTGCTCAGATGAATTACTCCACCATTGAAAAAGAGTTGCTAGATGTAGTGTTTGCTTTGGATAAGTTTCGTACTTACTTGATTGGTTCTCCTATTATCATTTTCATAGATTATGCAGCCCTTAAGTACCTACCTTCTTACAAAGAATGATGCTAAGGCATGACTAATGCGGTGGATTTTACTTTTGCGGGAATTTAACATCACCATCAAAGATAAGAAAGGAGTGGAGAACTCACATTTGAGGACACCTCTGACCACCTGCCAATCAAGGATGATTTTCCCGATGAACATTTACTTTCTATTACTTCTTGTAATACCCGAGTCCTATTACGTAGGTCCTTACGTCATTTTATTAATTCTTTAAGTTAAATATTTTGAGATAAAAGATTTTTATTACTTCCAATTATTTTATTTTAAGATGAGTATGTTTTATTTTAAAATATGGTTTATTAAAATAAATCAAGGGTGTTATTTTTAAGACTTCGAAATATTTTCCTTTAAGTCCTTTAATTTTATTTATTTAGAAAATGGCCCATTTAGTCTCTACCATTGGATTGGGTAGGTGAAAAGTAACCTTGAGGTGGATAGATCTCCACCATACATCTTCCAAGCTTATGTGATAAGCTTTGACCAAGCAACTAAAGCCCTTTTATCCCTTTCATCTGTAGGATTCCCGAGACAAGCAAACAAGCTTTTGCATCCATAAGCTTCTAAAGCAAGCCATCAAGCCCTTTGACCCATGAGCTTCCTAAGGAAGCCATTGACTTTACTTTCCTTCTACCCATCGTCCAAGGCAACAAAAGAGAAAAGAAAATAAAATAAAAACTATCTTAAGCATTTCTATCATCCTAACAGTCGACTCTCATCCAAGAAAAGAAAAAGAAAAAAAGTTTCACTTTCTCCTCCAAGCTTACGTAGGAAGCTACCAAAAGAAGAAAAGAAAATAAAATAAAACAAATCCTAAGGTATTCTTCTCCTACACATCAGCCTCTCACCCAAGGAAGGAAGAAACTTGATCCTTCTCTCCAAGAAAAGCCATAGCCGATGCCACCTTCTTCTCCTCTCTTTTGGTCTTCAAGAAACCAACTCATCTCATCATCTTCAAGCTTATGACTCCATAACAAGGTAAGAGTACCCTTAATCCTTCTCTTTTATGTATTTCGAATTTAGTCATGGTTTAATCAAGTGGGTTTTCTTTTGATGATTTTTATGTTTCGGTTTTGGGGTTTAAAAGAGTGATATCGTGTTGCTCTTCATCCACATGGCTATACCTATATTTGATCTTCCACTTGTGTTTTGAAAGGAGCTAAGAACTTACGGTAAAAATCCTAATTTGACTCATTTATTTTTAATATGATTTTAGAAGCCAACTAAGTTGTTTTAGCTTGTGTTTTGATGTAGTTAATTTCCTATGTTACAAATAAATATGTATGCCCTGCTTTTGGCCCAAACCGAATGGTATTATAGTTGTTTTGCTATGTATTTTCCTATATTTTGAAAATACTATGTTGTTATTAAACTTGGTTTAATCATATGTGATGATTAAAGTGATTTTAAATTATATATGTTGGTATTATGTGCCTTGTGTTGAGCTTTGGTTGATAATCTATTTTTAGGATGCTAGAGGTTTGGTTTACAGGTTTTGCTTGGGTTCTGTAATCTTTATATATTACTTTTAAAAGTTATTAAGTGAGTAAATCATAAGTCTAAGTATTTAAAGGTTTTAAAGTTTCTTAATGAATAACTTTGTCATACTTTATGCTACTTTAATTTTAATGGGAGATTTTATCTAAACTAATTAATATATTGTTTATGTGAATAAGTTATAGCCTAGTTAGTTTAGATATAAGAGATTATTTGTGTATGATATATTATGATATGCAAAGCTGTCCAAGTACCCCTAAGCCCATGTCACGCCATGTCTTGATGTAAAAATAGCCCATTTATGTTGTCCCTTGTTTGGTTAAATTCTACCTAACCAAGAGTCAAAAATATTATTAAGCTAACATTCTTATAATGAGGGACTACAAGTTGATTAAAGGTCATGTTCCCTAAGTTTGTTTAGCCTACTTGAGATGCCTAAATTTATTTTAAAGGCCATTGTCGAGAATTCCCGATTTTATCTCCGAATGTTCATAACTCAAAGTGAGCTTGAACCAAAGAAACATTACTTGAAGCTTATGAATTCTTAACTACTTTTCATGTAAGTCTTTAAAATAACATTTCCATGGACAGCTAGCATGTCTTAATATTTAATTATTCTCTTGTCAGTCGAGGTGAGGAGTAGTCATTGAGGTTAATGCTAAGCATAGGATGAACGATAAATTGTAACATCGTGGCTTTCTCTTTTTAAAGGGAGAGCTAAAGAATATTGTATGAGTGTTAACACGCTTATGGTATTTATTGGAATAGGAATTATATTGATGATAGAAGTATCGAGGAGCATAGAGATAAGTAGCTATGACCATGCTTCTTACACCAAGTTCTCTTTATGAAAGAATGTCTCTCTCTCTTATTGCAAATGTTCTTCTAAAGAAAAGAGTAAATGAATATAATATGTACAAGCCCTTTCTTGATAGCCCCTGTTAAGCACCCTATCGATTATAATTGTGTGTATGTTTATAAGGTAATGCATGCACATAGGTTCTAAGTCATGAGGTTTCCATATATGCTCTCTCAATAAACTTATTGATTATTGCTATATGTAGCATAGTATGAAAATGTATCTTGTTCATAAAAATGCACGTGCATCGAAGTAAAAAAGATGATGAAAATGTTTGATTGTGAAGGAAAGGAAATGAATGTCTCATGCCTTATACTTCAAGTGATGCTTTAAATGACGCGAAGGACCGTTTTAAGTTGTCCTTATGAACTGATGTTAAATTGTCCCTATTAACTGATGTTAAATTGTTCCCATGAACTGATGCTTTATGGATGCCATGAAAAATAATGTTTAAGCTCATGCTTTTAAAATGATGCTTTTTCATGAACGCACAGTTAGATGAAGAGATGATGTTTAAGTTCATACTTTTAAATTACGTTTTCCATGAATGAACTGTTAAATGATGAAATGGAATGAAAGGACTGAAATGAATGAATGAAAGAAATGACTGAATGAATGAATGCTTTAATGTATGAAAATACGTAACGGCCATATAAATGAAAAGGGTATCAAAGGAATCGACAGATTGCAATGCCGGGTAACTAGTACTGGTAGTGTACCCAGTGCTGCCCCCTGACTGATATGAACCCGCGGGAATGAATTCCCTTGAACCCACAATCAATTTGAAAACTCCCCAAGAAAGCCAAAAATCAAGTCAAGGATGGAGAATCTAGACCCGATGAGAACCCGTTTCAAGAACCTAGATTATATTAAAATCTAGACCCGTTGAAGAACCTGTCTCAAGAACCCAGATTACAAAGGAGGAACGCCACAAAGGTTGTGATTTACCTTTGATAAGTTCAAGAGTTCAATTAAGAACAAGAGGAGAAAACTCAACTCACAAATAAAATTCAATATTGTCTAATCTCTCAAATGAGGCTACAAAGAGTTTTTAAATCCAAACCTAATCAAAACCCTAGCCAAAATAAAGCCCCTTTTTCCCAAAATTACCCTTGATAAACAGTACGGCTACAGTACCCGCGGCTACAGTAACCCCAACAATAAATTGATGAAACCCTAGTTCCTAAAATGTAACTTTCCAAATAAGCCTTTGGCCAAAATACAAGGCCTTCCCAAAAACATAGTTCATAAGAAATAAGACATGTGAGCCAAGCATTTTCAATCCCACTTATTCTAAACTAGTAAAATAAATCATTTAACCAAATTAGAAGCCTCCAATAACAATAGGCCGTATCTCTAAATCATGTCTTCCTCAGCATGAATAAAGTGGATCAAAGCTGGTTCTTCTTCTTTAAGACCCATCTTCAGTGTTGGGCTCTTGCTGGCTTCATCCCAAGTGGATTGCACCAATCCTTGCATTGCTTCCTTGATCTTCTTGGCCCTTGATCTTGTAATTGGCCCATCTGGAACTTGCAAAGGATCTTTAAGAGTAGGCCCACCTTGGTTCCTATCACTGACTGAAAAGGGATTCCCAACCTGTGGCCACGGGCGGAATCCAGGTCTAAAGGAAGATCGCTAACCCCAACACACGGGGCGTAATAATGTGTACCGGCCAAAGAAAGTGAAATATGAAAGTATAGTTATTTCTTAAAATGTTTATGCATGAAAGCATAGTTATTTCTTGGAATGTTTATGCATGAAAGTATGGCTTATTTCTTAAACTGTTATGCATGAAAGCATTGTCAAGAATTAGCAAAAATGTTTATGTATACATGTTTTCAAAAGAAAAAAAATAAATGTCTAGTATGTTCACTGCATGGTGTACTACTTACTGAGTATTCGACTCACTTTTGTTTTAAATGTTTTAAACGTCCAGGTAATGATGAAAATGCTGGGAAGCAAGGCATTACTATAGAAGGAGAGACAGAAGCTTAGGATCTTCCCTAACTAGAACAATTATGTTTATGGATGATGGGTTATGTTTTTATGAACGTATGGACTTTGAGAGTCTTTTATGATAAATGTTCGAATAAAATGTCTATCAGATGTTCCCTTTATTAAACGAAAAATTTAGAGTACACATGTGTAATGTCCGTGCCGATCGCATGTTATTAGAAAAAAAAAAAAAGAAGAATAAAGAAATGAAATGGACAGGTATGTACGTTGCAATCCCGCCCTTCAGGGGGCGTGGTTGTGACACTTTTCTACCATGGTTTGATCATATTGTGAATTATTTGGCTGCAGGTGAGATACAAGTGGATTGGAGCGCTCAGGACAAGAGGAAGTTCATGACTGAGGTATGTAATTTCTATTGGGATGACCATTTTCTTTTGAAATACTGTCCTGACCAAATTTTAAGGCATTGCATCCTTGATGAAGAGATTGTTAGCGTCTTAAAATTTTATCACTCCCAAGCTTGTGGGGGCCACTTTTCAATGAAAAAAATAGCTGCAAAAATTTTGTAGTGTAGATTTTATTGACTCACCTTGTTTAAGGGTGTAAACATCTATTGTCACTTATGTGAAAAGTGTCAAAAGTTAGGAGTTATGTCCCGTTGTAATATGATGCCCTTAAACCCAATTTTAATGATTGAAATTTTTGATTGTTGGGGCATTGATTTTATCCATTTCCTCATTCTTTTGGATATCAATATATTATTGTGGTAGTAGATTATGTGTCAAAATGGGTAAATGCAGCAGCTTACAGGAGCAATGATAATAGAACGGAAATTAAATTTTTTAAAGAGAATGTGTTATCTTGATTTGGTACACCACGTGCTATCATTAGTAACTGGGGTACACATTTTTGCAACCGTTCTTTTGAGACTTTGATGAAAAAATATGAGGTGGTACATTAGATCTCTACTGCCTACCACCCCCCAGACAAGTGCATAGATAAAACTTGCAAACAGGAAAATTAAGCAAATTTTAGAACAAAGGGTCAACCCGGATCGCAAAAATTGGTCTTTGAGATTAGTTGATGCACTTTGGGCCTACCGTATAGCTTTCAGAACTCCCTTAGGTATGTCACCTTATAAGCTTATTTTTGGAAAGTCTTCCGACTTACCTATGGAGCTCGAGCATTGAGCTCATTGGGCCATCAAGCATTTCAATTTTGACATGGGAGAAGCAAGTAATCTTAGAAAATCTCAGTTGATCGAGTTAGAGGAGTTGAGAAATGATGCTTATGAGAACTCTAGAATCTATAAGGCTAAAATGAAAGCGTTTCATGATAAAGATATTTTGAGAGAAACATTTAAGCCTAATGATCGAGTGCTCTTATATGATTCTAGACTTAAGAAAACTTCGGTCTAGGTGGACCGACCCTTTTGTAGTGAAGAATGTTTTTGCAAATGAGGCAATAGAAATAGAAGATCCTATGGATGATCGGATCTTTAAAGTAATTGGTCAACGCCTTAAAGTATCAATTGATAGGCAAGTTCTGAAAGTGGAAGACATTCCACTTGTGGCTCCGGTGTAACAGCCCGTTAGAAATTCACTGGTGGAATATCTATTGACTTTAGGAACCTCGTGAAAACCTCTAAGTTTTTATGAATTGACCAATCGCGCAGGTTTTAGTCTGTCAACATAGTCAATGTTATCACTCACTATGATGCTAGAAATATGAGTTTAATTATTTGAGGTAGTTAGAAGTGTCAAAATGCGTTATGGTCTATGCCATTAGACTCAGTTGATTCTTTAGGATTTTATAGCGCAATAACCTATTTTCATAATTCCTGACGAAACGCATGTTTGAAATTGTGAAATTATTTTTAGAGGCACTTTGGGGTTGAATTTCGGTAAACGATTTTTACTATAGGTTATTATAAATATTTAAGATTTTTCAATACTAGGTTTATTATGCATTTTTTCGAAGTGGATAGTAACCTCAATAAGCACACCCAGTGCAGTGTTTTCAAAATCATAGTGTGGAATGTCCAAATTAAGTTAGAGAAGTTTTATTTGGACACTTGGTAAGATCTTAGCCACACATAGTGAATAGTATTAGACACTTGGCACCATGTGGAACCATTAGATAGATTTGTGAAGGAAATCAATGTGTAAGATCATGCCATCTAAGCAAAACTTTGTTTCATCTGATGAATCAAATTATGCCAGACCAAAGAAGGTTGCAATCCAAGTGAAACCCTAAATGGTTGGAATCCAATTGAAACCCTAAACGGTTGGAATCCAATTGAAACTCCAAAAACTTGGTTGAAACCGAAACCCTAAACGGTTTCTCAAACCCTTTCTAACCCAATTTCTAGCATTGTGTTTAATCACTTGATTAAATCACTTCCACATGCTATTAATTAATCAAATCATTGTTATGACATCATTATCCAACCTTTTAAACCTTGAAAATTTGATTGGGTTAAGAAAAATGGTTTTGGGCTTGATAGCATCTCAAACCCTAACCAAAACCCCTTTAAATCCCAAATTGAAGCTTACTTGGTTGGGGCCCACCAAGGCCCACGAGTTTGGCCACCTTGGCAAAGCTTCTTGAAGAAGTTTCCTCCCCCACATGGTAGACCATCCACTGCCATTAGCTGCACCCAATAGTGCCTTGATGTGAAGGAGAAATCCACTTTATCAACCTCCATCTCTCATAGTTGCTGCAAGTAGTCCTTGCCCCTCACTATTCTCCACTTTATGTCACATAACCAAACTCCAATCAAGGGTCATTTAAGCCCATAACTTGCCCCTCCAGGAGTCTAAAGTCATGCAAGGCACATTTCACTCCATTTTATCACTTTTTCACCCCGTTCTTAGAGAGAAACTCAAAAGAGCTCTCTCGGGCAGATTCCTGGGTCTTATTGTGTGGAGATTTTTTACCCCTTGTAAGTATTTTCTCATGATAAGTCCTTCATAAAAATTGTTCATCTTTGAGTTTAGTTTTCGTGGATATCTTATTAGTCTTATTCCATGCTCATTTGATCAATAAAAAGTATTTTTAACCATAGAAAGGTCATTTGGGCGTGAAATTGAAGAGTATGTTATGTTTTGGAATTTTTTACCAAGTTAATGGACATATCTTGGTCCGAAAATTTTATGGAGTGTTGTTAGCATGTGTTTATGAATATTCATTGCGGTTTTGTTACATGGATAGAGCTTTTGATAGATTTCCTTAGATTTAGAAACTAGAAAATTAGAAGTGGAAACACAGGTTTTGTTTTGGAAAAGTTTGAATATTTCGTGGTTTGATCTTATTCCAAAGGATTTGATATTTTTATATGATGATCCTAAGCCTCTTATATACATGTTCGGATGTTATTTTGAAGATATTTAGTATTAGTTTTAAAGATAATATTTTTCTATGCAAGAGAATTTCAGTTAATCCTAAGATTTGATTTTTTGGGTTAGATCCATGTTTTATTGTGTTTTAACCATGTGATTTTAAATTTGATGGTTGGATCTTCTTTAGGACACATTTTTAAACCATGATGTGTTTTAGTTTAAAGATCACATGTTTTTAAGCCATGGATGAAGAGATTGATCAAAGTTAGTTGAGAGAAAAGTTTCTGCTTTTGGACTAAGTGTAAAACCAAAAACTCGAAGTGTTGTTTTGTGATTTTGGTGACTTTTGTTTGATGATTTAAATTATGATTGATCTTAGAATGATGTTACGAATATGTTAGAAGTAAGATTTGATTTTTTTGGAATTCTTGGAGATGCTTTTATTAAGGTCAAAACTTGTGATTTAAGGGTTTACTTTTTGTTAAAAAGTTTGGGTCTTTTTACAAAAAGTTTGGTGTTGATGATTAGCTTTTCTTAATGGATATTTTAAGTGTATTTTTAAACTTAGGATAGGAAGATCCTTGTTACAAATTTTGGTTTAATCATGGGTTTTGAAGAAGGAAGAAATTGCAACCAAAATCAAGAGAAATGACCTATGAATTTTCGGCCATTGTGAGTTTTCCATTGTTGTGAATGATTTTAAATTTTTCTGAGTTGATATTTGAGTCTAGGACAAAAAGTCATGAGTGATGTAAATTTTGGTAATTTTTGGAGTTAGAATGTGAAATCCTTAAGTTAGGGGTAAAATTGTAATTTTACTCTAAGTTGTTGTTTTTCACTTTTCTAATTGTTAGTACTTAAATTTCTAACTTTTAGAATACCCTCTTACAGTTTCTCGTGTTTTGCGCTTTAACTTACTATCATTTTATTGTGTATGTGTGATGGGTAAGGGAACTATAGTTTATGTTCGTATGTTGTTATATATGCCATGTCGTTACATGTTTATCTTTTACACGAATTATTCTATCACGAAATACTTATCTTTTACATAATATATTCTATCTCATGTTACTAGCTGTTGCACGTATGTCACATTACGTATTCTATCTGTTACATGTATGTCATGTCACGTAATATTCACTGTCACATTTTATGACATGTTACGAAATATTGTCTGTTACATTGTATGCCATGTTACGAAATATTGTTTGTTACATGTATGACATGTTATGAAATGTTGTTTGTTATATTTATATCTCAAAATATGTCATGTCTGTCATCTTACGTTCATGTCACATCATGTTACGAAATGTCATTGATGGGAACCAAGGTGGGCCTAGTCTTAAAGATCATTTGCAAATTCTAGATGGGCCAATTACAAGATCAAGGACCAAGAAGATCAAGGAAGCAATGCACGGATTGGTGCAATCCACTTGGGATGAAACTAGCAAGAGCCCAACACTCAAGATGGGCTTGAAAGAAGGAGAACCAGCTGTGATCCACTTTATTCAAGCTGTGGAAGACATGGCTTAGAGATAGGGCCTATTGTTATTTGAGACTTAAAATTTGGTTAAATGATTTATTTTATTAGTTTAGAATAAGTGGGCTTGAAGATGTCTGGCCTACACGTCTTATTTTCAATGAACTAGAGTTTTCAAGAAGGCCTTGTATTTTGGCCAAGCGCTTACTTAGAAAGTTACTTTTGAGGAATTAGGGTTTTAAGAGGTACTGTAGCATACTGTAGCCATACTGTAGCTGAGGTAATGTAGCGTGACACTGTTCATCAGGGGTATTTTGGGTAAAAAGGGACTTTATTTTGGCTAGGGTATTAATTAGGTTTAGTTTAAATACTCCTTGTAGCCTCATTTGAAGGGCAGACAATATTGAATTTTATTTGTGAGTTGAGTTTTCTCCTCTTGTTCTTGATTGAACTCTTGAACTTATCAAAGGTAAATCACAACCTTTGTGGCGTTCCTCCTTTGTAATCTGGGTTCTTGAGACGGGTTCTTCAACGGGTCTAGATTTTAATATAATCTAGGTTCTTGAAACGGGTTCTCATCGGGTCTAGATTCTCCATCCTTGACTTGATTTTTGGCTTTCTTGGGGTATTTTCAAATTGATTGTGGGTTCAAGGGAATTCATTCCCACGGGTTCATATCATTTGGTATTCAGAGCAAGGTTTCCAATCAGGTCTGATTCGATCCTTTAATTTCTTGCATCCTTAAATTTAATTCTAGGGCTACATTGTTCTAGAGTTGCCAAAAAAAAAAAAAAAATTGCAGAAACGAAACGTAGGCTGCCAAAATTCTAAGGGTTTTGGGTTTGGCTGAAATTTGCATCACCTAGGGTTTCAAAATTCTAGGGTTTAATGCATATCTTAGTTTCTCTTCTATTTCGTTGTCAATTCTTGTTTGCTTCAATTCAATTGCTTGATTTTTACAATTGAGTATTTCTGTTTGTGATTGAATTAGAATAGAAAAGAAAAGAAAGGAAAGGAAAAGAAAAGAATAGAAAAGAAAAGAAAAGAAAGGAAAAGAAAAGAAAAGAAGAGAAAAGAAAAGAAAAGAAAGGAAAGGAAAGGAAAAGAAAAGAAAAGAAAATTTGAAAAAAAAAAAAAAAAAAAAAGAAGAAGAAGAAGAAGAAGAAGGAGAAGAAGATAAGGAGAGGTAGCATATTTAAAGGTTGCTACATAGTTACAACAACGACAAAGAAAAACATTTGTTGATTGAGTTTTATCCTCAAAGGGGCTGAATACATATTTGTAGTTGGTATTTTGTACTATAATTACTCTTTCCCTCATATAAATTCCTTGAGTCCCGTGTCGTTTTATTCCTTCCTTGTTTCTTGTTTCTTGGATCTATATTACTGGTTGGAATAATACAAGGTTGTATTATCTTGATTTAGTTCAACTAGTTCTTAAAGAACTTAAGCGGGAAAACTATTGAGGTAAAAGGCAAGAGAGTGTGAGACTATTATCGGGGAAAAGCCAATTAGGAGTGAAACACGAGTGGAATACCATTATTCGAGCGTAAACACGTAAGGGAGTGTGTGAGGTTTTTCCACTAACATTCATTTGTGCAGCATTTTACAATGTCTCATCGGAGTGGCTCTTCACCAAAGGGGATGGTAGATAACTCATCATTTGTATTGCAATCCATGCAACAACAGTTTGAGCGGTTGAACTTGGTGTTAGGTGAAGTGAGGGATAGGATGGATCATCAAGAAGTGGTAATTAGAAATTTACAAGGCAGGAGAGATAGGAGGAGGAGTGAACCTTGTATTGAACATAACTGTAAGAATGAAGGGTATGGTGAGTCTCTTGTTGCTAGGCATGCTCTCAATATACAAATTAAGATGGATGATACAGAGAAGCAGAGCGAGAACATTTTTCATACTAGATGCCACATCAACAACAAGGTATGTAGTATGATCATTGATTTGCAGAGTTGTATTAATTTGGCTAGCACTACTTTAGTTGAGAAATTGAATTTACCTACCTTAAGACACCCTAGACCATACATGTTGCAGTGGTCGAGTGATTGTGGGGAGGTTAGGGTCAATAAGCAAGTACTAGTTACTTTTTCAATTGGAAAATACCAGGATATGGTCCTTTGTGATGTAGTGCCTATGCATGCTGGTCATATTTTGTTGGGGAAGCCATGGGAGTACGATAGGAAGGTGATCCATGATGGGTTATGGAACATGTACAGTTTTGAAAAGGATGGAAAAACAATCAAACTTGCTCCTTTAACTCCAACACAAGTCTATGGGGACCATTTGAAACTGAAAAGTGAGGTTGCTCAAAAAAGAAAGAGTGAAAATGAGTGTGATTAAAAAAGAAAAAGTGAAAAGGAGATTGAGCTAAAAAGCAAGAGTGAAAGTGAGATTGAGAAAAAAAGAAATAGTGAGGCCGAAAACGAGAGAGAGAGTAAAATGAGAGAGATAAAAAATGAGGGTGAGGTTGAAACCTCAAGAGAAAGAGAGAATGAGTTGAAAAACAGTTGTCAGGTCGAGAGTTCAAAACAAGATGAAGGAAAGGAGAGTGACAGAAAAAAAAGAGAGTGAAAAGCAAAAAGAGAGTGAAAAAGAAAAGAATTGTGGAACGAAAAGAGAGAGTGAAGAAAGTGAGAGAAAAACAAAAAAAAATGTGAGTTTTTATGCTAAGGCGAGTCTTAATACTAACGAACTTGACGTATCTTTGCCTAGTGTTATTGTCTTTTTGTTGCAGGGATATGAGGTCTTGTTTCCTAGAGGTGTGTTTAGTGGATTGCCACATATTAGGGAGATAGAGTACTACATTGATTTTGTGCCAGGTGCGACAATTCCTAACCGACCTTCCTTTGAAGAACATGAGTCTTTTTCACACTTGACGACAAGGTAATTCGTTGACTATAATGCATGCTAAGCGAGAGGACTGTGTTGAGACTTTTTCTCATGTATTCAAATACACACAAGGTATGGAAAATTTTGTGGTTGATGCTTTAGCAAGAAGGTACGTCATTATCTTCATTTTAGATGCAAAATTGTTGAGACTTGAATATAATAAGGAATTGCATGCTAATGATGATGACTTTGCTAGTGTGTACGGAACATGTGAAAAAGGTATGTAGTATGATGCTAGTGATGATGCTAGTGATGATGATGGAGTGGTATACCCTGTGACAGGTGAGTCTCTTGTTGCCAGGCGTGCTCTTAATGCACACATTAAGGTGGATGATGCAGAGCAACAGAGAGAGAATATTTTTCATACTAGATGCCATGTCAACAATAAGGTATGTAGTATGATCATTGATGGAGGGAGTTGTACTAATGTGGCTAGCACTACTTTGGTTGAGAAATTGAATTTACCAACCTTAAAACACTCTAGACCATACAAATTGTAGTGGTTGAATGATTGTGGAGAGGTTAGGGTGGATAAACAAGTGTTAGTTACTTTTTCTATTGGGAAGTATCAGGATGAGGTGCTTTGTGATGTTGTGCCTATGCATGCGGGCCATATTTTGTTGGGGAGGCGTTGGCAGTATGATAGGAGGGTGACACATGATGGGTTCAAGAACATGTACAGCTTTGAAAAGGAGGGCAAAACAATTAAGCTTGCTCCTTTAACTCCAAGCCAGGTCTATGTGGACCAATTGAAATTGAAAAGTGAGGTTGCTCAAAAAAAGAAAAAAGTGAAAATGAGAGTGATCAGAAGAGAAAGAGTGAAAAATGAGAGTGATCAAAAAAGGAAGAGTGAAAAAGAGATTGAGCAAAAAAGAAAGAGTGAGAGTGAAAAAGAGCATAAAAGAAAGAGTGAAAAAGAAAGTAGAGAGGTGGCTGAGAGTAAAGAAAAAAGAGTAGAGCCACTAGAGAAAAAAGAAAGAGAGTCTTCTGAGAGAAAAGGAAAGGCAAAAGTGAGTTTCTATGCAAGAGAGAGTGAGGTTAAGAGGGCTTTCTTCGCAGATCGCCCTATGATTTTTCTTGTCTATAAAGAGTCTTATCTTACTCTTGATGAAACTAACCAGTTTCTTCCTAGTTTGGCTGTTTCTTTGTTGCAGGAGTTCGAGGATGTATTCCCGGATGAGATGCCAAATGAGTTGCCACCCATTAGAGGCATTGAGCACCAGATTGATTTTGTGCCCGGGGCTACTATTCCAAACCGACCAGCCTATAGGAGTAATCCAGAGGAGACAAAGGAGTTTCAGAGGCAAGTTGAGGATTTGATGAGCAGGGGGTACGTGAGGGAGAGCATGAGCCCTTGTGCTGTACCAGTGCTACTGGTGCCAAAGAAGGATGGGACGTGGAGGATGTGCATTGATTGCAGGGCGGTCAACAATATCACGGTAAAGTATCGCCATCCCATTCCTAGATTGGATGATATGCTTGATGAATTGCATGGCTCATGTATTTTCAGTAAAATTGATCTTAAAAGTGGGTACCATCAAATTAGAATGAAAGAGGGTGATGAATGGAAAACTGCTTTTAAGACTAAATATGGGCTTTATGAATGGTTGGTTATGCCATTTGGACTTACAAATGCGCCCAGTACTTTCATGAGATTAATGAACCATGTCCTACGTGCATTCATAGGCAAGTTTGTGGTTGTGTACTTTGATGATATCTTAGTGTACAGCAAGAACTTAAATGAACATATTGACCATTTGAGATATGTGTTTGATGTGTTGAGATGTGAAAAGTTGTATGCTAATTTCAAGAAATGTGCCTTTTGCGTGGAAAAAGTTGTTTTTCTTGGTTATGTTGTTAGTACGAAGGGTATTGAGGTGGATGAAGAGAAAGTCAAGGCCATCAAGGAGTGGCCAACGCCAAAAAGCATCACTGAGGTAAGAAGCTTTCATGGCTTAGCAAGCTTTTATCGGCGTTTTGTTAAAGACTTCAGCACCATTACTGCACCACTCACTGAGGTAATTAAAAAGAATGTTGGGTTTCATTGGGGGGCTAATCAAGAGAATGCTTTTGCCACTATTAAAGAAAGGTTGTGCTCTGCACCTGTGTTAGCATTACCTGATTTTAACAAAGCTTTTGAGATTGAATGTGATGCCTCAGGAATTGGGATTGGAGCCGTTTTGATGCAAGATAGGCGTCCCATAGCCTTCTTCAGTGAAAAGTTAAGTGGGGCATCCCTGAACTACCCTACTTATGACAAAGAGCTTTACGCTCTTGTTCGTGCATTAGAGACTTGGCAGCACTACCTATGGCCAAGGGAATTTGTGATCCACACCGATCGTGAATCATTGAAGCATCTCAAGGGTCAAGGTAAGTTGAATAAAAGGCATGCTAGATGGATGGAATACATTGAGACATTTCCCTATGTCATCCGTTACAAGCAAGGTAAGGAGAACATTGTTGCTGATGCTCTATCCCGGAGGAGTAGTTTGGATGGACAAAAGAAGGCGGAGTTAGTGAAGTCACTTCATGAGAGGGTACGGCTTCAAATTGCCCAAAAGAATGAAAGGGTTGCGGCCCAAGCCAATAAAGGACGAAGGCGTGTCATCTTTGAACCAGGAGATTGGGTTTGGGTTCACATGCGCAAATAAAGATTCCCAGCCCATAGAAGGACTAAGTTACATCCTCGAGGAGATGGACCTTTCCAAATTCTTGAGAAAATTAATGACAATGCATATAAAGTGGATCTTCCAGGTGAGTATAAAGTTTCTGCAACTTTCAATGTTTCTGATCTTTCTCCTTTGATGTAGGTGAAGATTCGAGGTCGAATCCTTTTGAGGAGAGGGGGAATGATAGGAACCAAGGTGGGCCTACTCTTAAAGATCCTTTGCAAGTTCCAGATGGGCCAATTACAAGATCAAGGGCCAAGAAGATCAAGGAAGCAATGCAAGGATTGGTGCAATCCACTTGGGATGAAGCCAGCAAGAGCCCAACACTGAAGATGGGTCTTAAAGAAGAAGAACCAGCTTTGATCCACTTTATTCATGCTGAGGAAGACATGATTTAGAGATACGGCCTATTGTTATTGGAGGCTTCTAATTTGGTTAAATGATTTATTTTACTAGTTTAGAATAAGTGGGATTGAAAATGCTTGGCTCACATGTCTTATTTCTTATGAACTATGTTTTTGGGAAAGCCTTGTATTTTGGCCAAGGGCTTATTTGGAAAGTTACATTTTAGGAACTAGGGTTTCATCAATTTATTGTTGGGGTTACTGTAGCCGGGGTACTGTAGCCGTACTGTTCATCAAGGGTAATTTTGGGAAAAAGGGGCTTTATTTTGGCTAGGGTTTTGATTAGGTTTGGGGTTTAAAAACTCTTTGTAGCCTCATTTGAGAGATTAGACAATATTGAATTTTATTTGTGAGTTGAGTTTTCTCCTCTTGTTCTTGATTGAACTCTTGAACTTATCAAAGGTAAATCACAACCTTTGTGGCGTTCCTCCTTTGTAATCTGGGTTCTTGAGACGGGTTCTTCAACGGGTCTAGATTTTAATATAATCTAGGTTCTTGAAACGGGTTCTCATCGGGTCTAGATTCTCCATCCTTGACTTGATTTTTGGCTTTCTTGGGGAGTTTTCAAATTGATTGTGGGTTCAAGGGAATTCATTCCCGCGGGTTCATATCAGTACTGCTTCAAATTGCCCAAAAGAATGAAAGGGTTGCGTCCCAAGCCAATAAAGGACGAAGGAGTGTCATCTTTGAACCAGGAGATTGGGTTTGGGTTCACATGCGCAAAGAAAGATTCCCAGCCCATAGAAGGACTAAGTTACATCCTCGAGGAGATGGACCTTTCCAAATTCTTGAGAAAATTAATGACAATGCATATAAAGTGGATCTTCCAGGTGAGTATAAAGTTTCTGCAACTTTCAATGTTTCTGATCTTTCTCCTTTTGATGTAGGTGAAGATTCGAGATCGAATCCTTTTGAGGAGAGGGGGAATGATAGGAACCAAGGTGGGCCTACTCTTAAAGATCCTTTGCAAGTTCCAGATGGGCCAATTACAAGATCAAGGGCCAAGAAGATCAAGGAAGCAATGCAAGGATTGGTGCAATCCACTTGGGATGAAGCCAGCAAGAGCCCAACACTGAAGATGGGTCTGAAAGAAGAAGAACCAGCTTTGATCCACTTTACTCATGCTGAGGAAGACATGACTTAGAGATACGGCCTATTGTTATTGGAGGCTTCTAATTTGGTTAAATGATTTATTTTACTAGTTTAGAATAAGTGGGATTGAAAATGCTTGGCTCACATGTCTTATTTCTTATGAACTATGTTTTTGGGAAGGCCTTGTATTTTGGCCAAGGGCTTATTTGGAAAGTTACATTTTAGGAACTAGGGTTTCATCAATTTATTGTTGGGTTATTGTAGCCGCGGGTACTGTAGCCGGTACTGTTCATCAAGGGTAATTTTGGGAAAAAGGGGCTTTATTTTGGCTAGGGTTTTGATTAGGTTTGGGTTTAAAAACTCTTTGTAGCCTCATTTGAGAGATTAGACAATATTGAATTTTATTTGTGAGTTGAGTTTTCTCCTCTTGTTCTTGATTGAACTCTTGAACTTATCAAAGGTAAATCACAACCTTTGTGGCGTTCCTCCTTTGTAATCTGGGTTCTTGAGACGGGTTCTTCAACGGGTCTAGATTTTAATATAATCTAGGTTCTTGAAACGGGTTCTCTTCGGGTCTAGATTCTCCATCCTTGACTTGATTTTTGGCTTTCTTGGGGAGTTTTCAAATTGATTGTGGGTTCAAGGGAATTCATTCCCGCGGGTTCATATCACGTGTTGTAATCGTGGATGTTTTAAGTATGCATGGTTTATATTTTAACTATTTGGGATATTATAAGTTTGGTGTATAGTATTGCTAAAAAAAAAAAAAAAAAATTATCCGCAACAAATGTTGCATAATGCTAGATGCATGTTAGGAACATTGCATCTTATATGTCATGAATGGGGGGGCAGGTAACTTTGTGTTGCATGTCCCAATGCTTTGGATGTCCGTCCGATCCCGAGCGGAATCTGGGGGCGTCACGTCCGGTCTATCAACCTTGACCATACCACGCAAGTATGTTTTTCTTTATTTTTTTTGTTTTGTTTAGATTTATTTTTGTTTTGTGACGCCTCCAATCCCCGCTTTGGATGGAACGAAGACTTAGAGCGTCGGGACATACAACACAAGGTTACATACCCCCCTTTATGATAGTTAATAAGCAATGCATCCTAGTATACAACTAGTAGTATGCAATAATCGCTATGGAAATAAAAAGGTTAAGATGAAAATTATGCCAGTGGCAGGTTTGGGAGTGGGATGAGACACAAAATTCTCATCTCATCTCATCATTACAACTTTTTCAAGTCCCCATACAAAATATAATAAACAATTCAACTTTTTCAAATCCCAAAACAATAATAATATTAAAACATAATATTTTAAACTTTCAAACAAAACACAAAATTCTTATCTCACTCCCAAACCTGCCCAAACAACTTCATTAGATAATCATCATGTTCAAAATAATAAAGTAGCATATACTTATATACGAAGTCATATCATTCTCTTCATGCGAGCAAAAGTATAAAAAGGCTATGAACATCAAAATTAAGTCCAACTTACTCTCCAAATCCAACTCTTCCTCAATCATGCAAATCCAGTGCTCCATCAATCTCATCCTAGTCGATTCCTGACACAATTTCTATCATTCTGGGTGGAATGATAGTGGTCCCATAAAATGGTGAGATTTACTCGAAATCTTAGTAAGTTAAACAACTAACTGACACAAAGATAAATCAATCATGAAAAAATGATAAATATGCAATGCATGGGATGCGAAAAATCAGTATGGATGTCTCCCATCCAGATTCCTTATCTTTTAAAAATATGAAGACACGGGTTTTTACTTAGTAAGTAATCATTTTTGAAAAGAGATAACTTCTTCATAAAGATTTCATCATAAATTTTCTTCATCATAGACTTAGATCATTATCTTAATTAATAACATAACGTGTGGTATTGTCACAGTTTCTCATATGCACTGTGAGTACCTGCCGGTGACCATAGTATAACTTACGTTGAAACTACGTTGTCGATAGACTCATTCTCAATGCATTGGTAAATAACATAACATCATAAAAATCATAACGTGTACACCTACCAGTGTTAGGTGTCATAACATGTTGACTTCGTTTCGGCATTCTTTAAAAATAACCCATTCGAAGCACGTTGACTGTTCTTCGTCAACCCGGGGGTTACTACTCCATTACTAAACATTCAGAGTGGACAAAGACACAAGGATAATTCTCCATCCTGACCTTTGGAGTCGTGACAAAATGATTTTCATGCTATGGTTTAAAAAAATATTTTTCATGATATGTGCATATGTCGTAAATTTTATGAAAAAAAATGGCATTTATAAATGTAATATGAAAAAATGGTAAAAATGCCATATGTTATGTAAGTATGCACTCGATGTGTCATATAACATGATAATTTATGTTCAAAATAATAATTGAAAAATAAATGAAGAATTTATTAATAATTCATAAGAAATTTATCAAGATATAAGTTAGAGACCAACTTATAAACATCCGGAGAAATTTGAAATTAGCGTCATAGCTGCTTAAATCATGTGTATACTAAGTTAGGGTTAATACTCTTATGGATAGGTTCAAAATCAAAGGCTTAAAAAATTAGGTATTTACAAAAATACCCTTGACTTTTAAAAATTGCCATTTAGGCCCTAATTTTTCACTAATTGCAAACGAACTCCAAATTTAACCAAATTTCATAGAATTCATTTTTTGGCATTCTAAAACCATCTATTCCCTTAGATTTGCAAAATTAAAAGTGGAACTTGTCCAATTAGTCCCAACCTATGGCATGCATCCTAGTTGATATCTTTGTGTATTTTCAACTAGTGATCCCTATGAATGCATGCGTATGAGATTTTCTTTAATCATTAATGATTACTAACATATTTAGGGACATTATGAATTCTAAGCCTTGAGTAATCAAGTTCATCCCAACACTTACTCAAAACTAAGAAATCCTTAATCACCAATATGCTTAAAACCGATTCATGCTTGATGATCAATACAAGATAAATTTAAAACCTATCATGACATGCTTCTAATCACAAATTTAACCTTCCATAATCATGTTAGGATAATGATAGATCATATCAAATCATGCTTAGCACATGCCATAGCTAAATTTCCAATTAAAAATATTCAATCATTCAAACCTTCCTTTAATTGACCTGGTTTTGCATTAAGCATCATAACCTTCTCAAAAGTCAACCAAATTTCATATCAACACTTGGAAACAAAGCTTGAAATACTAGCTAAGATTAAAAGGAAGAAAAATTACAAATTTCATTGCCTTCCAAGCTCTCTAGACTGCCTAACACAAGAACACTCAAGAACTCACCAAAACTCACTCGGTTTGCACTCTTTTTGATCTCTAAGAGGCGGAAATGCTCTCAAGGCTCAAGATGATGGTTGGAGCTGTGGTGTGGGTGAAATGAGAAGGGGAGGGAAGTATTTATAGGTGTCCAAGGGGTGAGGGAAGTTGGCTTGGGTGCTTGGTGCTCAAATTTGGATAATTTCCAGATTTGCTTGCATGAGCTTAGGTCACTTGTGCAGAATGAAATAGTGCCCTAAACCACCATTATTTCCTCTCCACAATAGCTGTAAGGGTCCTGTAGATGACTTCAGGTCGTGGGGCATCATTTGGATGGCAGAAGATCCCTCAAATCACACTTGAAAACAGGTGGATGAAGGTCATTTTGTGGTGGCAAAAAATCAGTTCGGTTTTGGATATTTTTGGGTAGCAAAAATGAGTCAAAATCCTTCATGATGATCATGAGATTTCTTGGTGATTGGGTGGAGAAGGAGGTGGCTTGGGGTGGTGGAGGTGCAAACCACGGCAGGAGGTTGGTTTAAATTCAATCCAAATAGTTCCAACATAAACTAGACCAAGGTGCACCCAGTTTGGTTCTTTGAGTTGGTCGATGTAACCAATTTCGTCCAAGGCACAAACTAAGTTTGGGAGGGTCTCATGAGGTGTTTAAGGACCATATTAACCTTGAGGAAAAACTACAAAAATGCTGGGCCCAAGGGCAAAACAGTTCAAACATTACAAATGGCAATGCACAAAACCGATTGAAGCATGGTTTAGGCTTGTTATGTCATTTTTCTTAATGACATGTGAAATGGTTTAGCTAGGGTATTAATATAGTCTAATCATGGTTTAAGGGAGTATTAATTCAAAAAAATTTGAATTAAAAAGTTTAAGAAAAGATTAAGCAT
The DNA here is from genome assembly GCA_002916485.2 of Juglans nigra. Lineage (NCBI taxonomy): Eukaryota > Viridiplantae > Streptophyta > Magnoliopsida > Fagales > Juglandaceae > Juglans > Juglans nigra. Next base: position 15,668,902 of record CM036136.1, read on the forward strand.
AATTAAGTTTCAAAGCATAGCTCAAAGTGCACTAACCTTAAGTATGATGGTTAATGGCCTTAGCCAATTTTCAAAACTTAATTTGGGTAGTTTGAGTGTGATTTGGGCTTAAGGAACCAATGGTATGGTGTATTGGGCTTTTGGTCATTGAATAGTAAAATGAGTCCAAACATGACTTTGGGCCATATGAGCTTGAAAAGGGCCAAGGGTCCACCAATTTACACCAAAGGCCTTATGCCGTCCTATACTTGGGCCAAGACTAGCCTTGATTTCCTAAGGGCTTGGTTTAAGGTTTTCTTGGGCTAGGCCCATGAATGCGCTCGGGTCCTAAAAAGCCTCACCAAAATTACTAATGGGCTTACCTCTCTAATCCTTAGCTTATTAACACTAAGTACCAACATTAATGCTAATCCCACTATCAACCTTAATGAAAGTGATTAACTCAAATATAAAGGCCTAATCTAGAGTACTAAAGGGTTAATCAAGAGTTAATTAAGAGGGGTATTATATGTTTTCTCTTATTTTCTTTCTTTTCCTTTTTGTTTGCTATTGTTTTCTTTGTTTTTTTTTGCATGTTAGTTTCATTTTGTTATTTCAGGTTACCATCTTTGGTACTTAGCGAGCTACACACGTCACTAGTCAGGTGTATTCTACCATTTTTAAGTTACTCCCTATTCAAATTTGATTCTTAAATATTGAGGATAATGTTTCATTTAAGTTGTGGGGGTGGTGGCGCAAATTCACGTGTCAAATTTTTTAATTTGCATCACATGTGCATCATTTTCACACGTGTATTCATTCTCATTCATCACCATCTTAGTGAATTCAACAAACCCATCTTGATCATTATGCTGAGGTACTCACAGGATTTCTAATGCACTCATCCAAGTTTTGTGGTAAGATAGTGGTTTGACACATGTATCTAGAGAACACTTTTGATTAAGTCTTTGTTTGTGAGTTTTGACGAGGATTGAGAGCCAACAAATACTGAAAATTGTGATAAGCGTTCATTGATTGTTTTGAATTGGGCACTTCTTTTGAGAATATCATTGTATGGTTTGTGGTATGATGGTGAATATACTTGGGATATGATGAAGGTCAATTTAGGATGAACGTTTGAGCCTTTCAAGTAAACCCTTTGAATTATAGATCCCCAACAGCCAACTTTGAGCCAAGAAATACATATAGTCTTTTTTCCTCATATACGTATATTATCAATATCTCTCCACATTGGAGTATAACCTATACACTGATTTTCCTTACCCTTGTTACTTCCAAGTGTGCACTAGATGTGGAATTATTCTTTTTTGCATAGAATAAGAGAGAGAGAGAGAGAGAGAGAGAGAGAATGGAAGAACATGAGTTATAAGGTGTTCAAGTGAGTGAGCTTCAAAGGCAAAAATACCAAGGCTGGGTAGAAATAGCAAAATACCAAGTGACATAATTGTTCACAGAATTATAAAAAAAAAAATGAAAAAAAAGAACCAAAAAAAAAAAAAAAAAAAAAGAAAAAAAAAAAGAAAAAGAAAAAGAAAAAGGGGCATTATTCGATGATTTGAAAGGTTGAAGAGTACATCAAATGAGAAATGTGGTTTATTGAGATGTTTAATAAGATTCCTTAGGTATGTACTTGGAAGTTTTTGAATTCTTTTCCTTTTCTTGTCATATAGCCTAACTTAAACTACATTACAACCTTTTGTTTTGACCGTTCTAATCCCAAGTAAGACTGTGGAAAGAATGGATGAATTCTCATTTGTTCGTGTTTCTATCATAAAATCAATGCTTGCTTGTTGCTTGTTCATAATTACCTAAATCTTTATGTGATTGTGTGTACACCATTTCTCAACTCCATACAGAGAGCCCTTACACGAAACACTATTATAAGCGTGAGTTATGGAATTGAACCTTTTGCTTGAAACGTTTTTTATGTTGCATGTGTCAAGGCTTGTGGTAAGATGGTTATGGCATGGAGAATACTCACACACTCTGTGAATTGCCACATGTGTATTGATCTTGATGAGTTATTGGATTTCTTAGATTGTTTTGATATGTGAATCTAGAAAATGTGAATTGATGGGCTATTTTAATATTTTCTTTAGTCTCTTTCATCTCTTTTGCACAGAAATTGCTAGGGACTATCAATAAGCAAGTTGGGGGGGGGTGTGATGAGTGTACGAAAGTGCACTCTAAGTACCCTATTATTGGACTAAAATGCTAAAACATGAATAGAAATTATAGGAATTAATGTGTATTCTTAAATTAAGTTTCTATTTACTTTGAGATACTCCTAGGGAGATTTTTATGTTTAATTTTAGGGTCTATAAAAGAGCAAGTCAAAGCCCAATCAAATTCAAAAGACTTTCAAGTGGGCAAGACATTGGAACAACCTAAGTACTTTCAATGAGTGTAAGACTCTTCAAATAACGATAATGATGGGGTTTCAAAGTAATTCGAATCAAGAGAAAAAGTCGGAGTCCAAAACGCGCTAAGAGATAGCCTGGACATACTTTAGTATTTTAATCGTAACTTTCCACTCACATATTGGATTGATATGAGTTTTGATGCGTTGGAAATCTATCTTAAAGGGTTAGAAATTTGTCTCTAATAGGGATTTTTAAATTGGAAATCCTGAAGTGCGTATATGGCTCCCAAGATGAGTTCTAAAATTTAGGTAATTTTTTATGCGAGAATCATAAAGATAATTAGGGTTTCTATCCTACCTTATATAAACATATCATTAGCATTTATTAGATAATTTTTGAAGAGGAGGAGGAGGCATAGTTTTAGATAAGAGAAAAGTTCCATTTTTATTATTTAGTTCTTCTATGGAGAACTAAATCTTGGGTAAAGTGTAGGGCGGAAATTGATAGGTGAAAATACTTTGACTATTTCAATTCATAGATTAAGCTTTATTATTAAGATTCTAGGATTTAATTTTCTATTTTTTTTGGATATTATAAGTTTGAGACAATTATATTAAATCTTGCTATGGTTTGATTTTGTTGATGTGATCTTTTGCTGCATTATTATTTGAGAACATAGTATCGTCTTGAAATTTGATATTTATTTTGATATATGGAAACTGTGGTTTGTAAAAAGAGAATAGATTCTAAAATTAAATTTGAGAAAGTAAATGAATATATTGTCATATCTTTGAATTAGGAATTTAGTGCTATAATTCTTAATTGTGTATATAGTTTGGATTGAAAAAGTTAGAGTATTAGATCCGGTTGATGGAAGTCCGAAGCTTTACTTGCCTTTTTATTCGTGCACTAATCTCATTTTAATTACGTGCTTTAGGTAGAATTTTCAGATTCTTGTCATATTGTAATTTGATCTTTTCTTTTAAGCTTGCGTCTTGTTGTGTTTCTTCCGACTCCCTGTGGATCAACACCCTGAACTATACTATAATACCGCGTACTAGTTTGGGTGTAATCAGTCATGCATGCAAATGAAAGGTGAAGAGTTTTGTCTTGGGAAATGGCAAAATCTTGCTTGGGAAGAGAAGGACCCACATGCCTATGACCAATCACACAATAGGCAAAATCTTGTGAAGGGCACACTTGAGGGGACCGACAAGGGCAAAGGGGATTTGTGCATTTTGCCACCCACATTGACCAATCACACAATATTCAAGACATTGGTAGAAGGAAGATCTTCTTGGGAAGAGATGAGCTCTTCGGCCAACCCACCCATATGCCTACACCATGCCACTTGGTGTGAGTTTGAAGTTTAAAGATAGATTGTATAGGGAAGTGGAACCTAGGGAAGAAGCACATAGGTTAGCACATTGGTGCCACTTGACAAACATGCTTGAAGGTTTCTCGAAGAAGCTAAGGAGATGGAGGAGGATGTAGGGTTCGGCACACACCCAAGGCACATGCTGATTTCACCCACATGCCACATGTCTCACATGCACACCTCACATCTAGATACATTGAACCGAGATGTAAAAGAGGATGAGAAAAATGAGGGGACATGGTTTCAGGAATCCCAATGGACTACACATGCACCATAAATATTTTTGTGAGTTCCAAGGAGTTGTGCACTCCACTCACCCTCCTAAGCACCTCCACCTCACGCCACTTGTTCTAAGTGAAGAGTTCCAAGAAGATTTTGCATGGGGAAGACAAATGTGAGATTTTCTAAAGGATTTACATTAGAACACTAAGTGCCTTTTGGATCCCTAAGCCACATACCCACCCAAGTTATTTTCTGACATTTTGCCATTTGTCATTCATGCATAAGTAGAGGAAAATGTTCAAGAAGGGAGTGGAAGAGACTATGCATGAAAATTACCCTTGTACCCCCTAGGGTTTTGGCCACCACATTGCCACATGTCATATTTTGAGTTGTTGAGAAGCATAAGGAAGTGGGAGAGCCACCTATAGGGAACATGCATAGGAAGAAAAAGCTTCTTGCTTAGGGAAGAGTAAGGGACATGCATAGGAAAAAGAAAAGACGCATGGGAAAAAGGTAAAGACACATGGGAAAAGTGATATGAACCCGCGGGAATGAAATCCCTCGAACCCACAATCAATTTGAAAACTCTCTAAGAAAGCCAAATTCAAGTCAATGGATGGAAAACCTAGACCCGATGAGAACTCGTTTCAAGAACCTAGATTATATCAAAATCTAGACCCGTTGAATAACCCGTTTCAAGAACCTAGATTACAAAGGAAGAACGCCACTAAGGTTGTGATTTACCTTTGATAAGTTCAAGAGTTCAATCAAGAACAAGAGCAGAAAACTCAACTCACAAATAAAATTCAATATTGTCTGACCTTCAAATAAGGCTACAAGGAGTATTTAAACTAAACCTAATTAAAATCCTAGCCAAAATAAAGCCCCTTTTTACTCAAAATGCCCTGATGAACAGTGTTGTGCTACAGTCCGCGGCTACAGTACGGCTACAGTAATGCTACAGTACCTCTTGAAACCCTAATTCCTAAAAAGTAACTTTCCAAATAAGTCCTTGGACAAAATACAAGGCCTTCTCGAAAACTCTAGTTCATTAAAAATAAGACATGTGGGCCAGGCATCTTCAAGCCCACTTATTCTAAACTAATAAAATAAATCATTTAACCAAATTGGAAGTCTCCAATAACAATAGGCCCTATCTCTAAGTCATGTCTTCCACAGTTTGAATCAAGTGGATCAAAGCTGGTTCTCCTTCTTTCAAGCCCATCTTGAGTGTAATTCTTGTGGATATTATTATTTTATTTATTTATTGGATTAATGGCTAAGTGTTGGAAGAATTCTTTAGGCCACTTTCTATTTTGTTGGATTTGGATCTTGGAGTTCTAAGTTAGAGAGCCCACAAGTGGGAAATAGAAGAAATAGGCCCATGGAATTCGGCCCTTTAGGATTTTGGCCTTGGAAGGCCCAAGTTGACCTTCTGAGTAAGGAGATGGCGCCACTTGGCATTAGGAAGGAGTTTTTGGTTTTTTGAAAAAAAAGGGCTAGGATGACACTTGTCAATCATGCATTGGATTCTTAGAAGAAAAAGTGAAAGAGACAAAGAGGAACATAGGGTTTTGCCTTGGGAATGGACGAAATCCACATGGGAAAATAAAGGGGCACATGCCTAGGGTTTTTAGAAGAATTTTGGTGGGAAATCCATGGGGTGGACGACACTTGGGAAGGATGTTTGCCACCCACATTGCTAAATCACAAGTCTCCAAAACTTTGGGAAGATAAAGGGCCACCTTGGGAGTTGAAGAGATTTTCGGCAGCCACTACACAAACACACACACACTCCACTTTCCACTTGGCAAGCATGCACACGGGTAGAAGATTTAGGGTTTTGAAAATTACCCTTCCACCACTAGATACAATGAACCTAGACACTTGAAGGGCAAAATGGGACTAGGATTTGGTTCTAGTTCCAACACAATCTCATGATGAGGGAAAGGAAAGAGGCACACGGTGGGGATGCCATTTGGCATCGATGCACCAAGTTTTGGTTTCTAGAGGAGGGAGAACAAGCCTACAAGAAGATGGAACGAAAAGACAGAGTCTTTTTTGACTTTTGAAGACAAGCATAGAGAATTTCGGTCACTCACTTTCTCACTATTCTCTACCATTTTTCTTCTCACCCAAACACCATTCACGCCACCCTTTATCCACTCAAGTTTTGTTCCAAGTGTTTGCAAAGACTAGGATCATCTTTCTTCAAGGGGAGCCATGAGGTAAGAAAGAATCAACCATCTATTTTCTTGTTTCTCACACACGACCAAGAGAGAGGGAATGCTTCTATTTTTCCCATGTGTTCTTCATGCACAAGTGCACACACACACACACAAACACACGTGACGGTGGGAAGGAGAATACTTTTGGTTTTGAGGTGATCTTCCACATGAGCACACACTCACCATATTTGGAATGCTTAAGGATTTCTTTCAAGAGTGAGAATCTGAACCATCTTTCAGTTTAGATGTGAGGATGAATATTTTGGGATGGAAAGGAAGGCCACGGCCTAAACATGATTTTTGGAAAAAGAACTAGGGTTTTATTCTTTAGAAGTTTCGGACCTATGAGAGAGCCTTGAAGATTAGGCTTTCTCTTGTTTCGAAGAATAACCTAGAGCACTCACTCATGCACGACTTAGGGTTTTGAAAGAATGGATTATTATGACCTTGTTACAACATTTTTTCAGATTTGCTTATTTTATTTGGACGTTAAATTTTGTAAGTAAACTTCTAACTTACTCTCTTGATAACACTTGTATATATTGTATAAACTCTTTCTTGCATTTTATTGCTTGAACTTGCGATCTTATTGCATGTATATACTCAGTTTATATATTGTGTAAACTCTTGTTTGTATTTCGTTGGCTGAATCTTATTATCTTGATGCATATATGTTCGGGTTTGGTTAAAATGATGAAATGCCATGTTTTGCGATGCTTTGGTTGAAGAAGATTTCGAGTATGCCATATAAGGATTTCGGTTTTACATTGCATATGTGTTAAACATGTTTGTTTTGACATATTGTGTGGAAGCATGAGTTTATGAGTTGTGATGATGAAAATCCATGTTTTGGAAGACTTGGATGAATCGGCTAAGACCATAATAGGGTTTTAAAAATCTGTTTTGATGTTACCAAGTGTGGATTGAATATGTTTACATCTATTCATTATCAATCGCATGTTCTAATATTTTCAAACCATGTTGCAAGATTCATGTTGTTAGTTGGACTATATGGTTCGGCTTTTACATGGTGCATAAGTATGTAAGTGCTTCATCATATGTCCATGTCTCATGCATTTGGGTCTATATTTTCAAAAGAAAAGAAAAAGGGTCAACGTATGTTTTATCGCGACCTCAAATGCTAGGACGGGAAAATGCTCTAGTGGAACTCCCTGTCTACTCTGGAGTGTTTAAACTCGAAAGAAGACCCCTGGGTCGACTGTGGCACCCCCTGCCCTACTTGGGATTGGACGGTGACTGAGATGTCGGTACATGTAACACAAGGCTACACACTGCAGTAGAAAAATTAATAGAAGTCGGATAACTAAGCAATGCGCGATAAGAAATTGCAAAGCACATGGTACTATAAACTAACACCATAACCCAAAACATTGTCCCAAAACATAAACATAGGCCTTAAAGGCAAAATATCCCAAAAGTGAAGCATAATTTTAAGGTTCCCAAAACACAGGATTCCCACAAAAGAAACGTAAGTCCACAAAAGATGGCCATAAATGTTGTTGCCTTTTTTCTTCTTCCCACAAAACACTTATACTCCCGTACTTTTCATTACCATCATCCCATTAGGAGAAAGACACCAAAATACCTCATGGGATTGCCGAGGCTCAGGCGGTAACAGACCTAAATCCTTTGCTACTGCCTTTGCGTCAGCCGAAGCCTTAGAGGCTTGCTCTAAGTATGTAGACAACTGGTCCATGTTCCACCAAAACTTCAAGTTGTTAGAGGGGTTGATAGATGGTAGCGTCAATCTCTGTCTCATTAATACTAGATCTCCATGAGTAACTTTGCCTTGTGAATTAGTACATCTGCAGTGTAGTCCTGACGAGCCTGAACAGTAAACTCGTCTTGTATCAGAGAACCTTCTTGGTTCATGTTTCCTGGGTATCTGGGGTACCTGTTACAACTTCTACCATTCTGGTTGGGGAATGGTAGTGGAAATTACCACAATGAGATTTCGAGAAATCTCAACAAGTAATCACACAACATACCATAGTTAATACAAGCATACAAAAAGTAGATCATGATATGCGTGCATGGACATGTACTTGACTCATGCCTTATCCAAAACTTGACTTATGCACTTGACCATTTCCAAAAGACATGTAACAGAGACTTAAAACTTTTCATAAAAACTTCTTAACTTTTTCTTATTCACGTGATCTTATTCAGAACTTGCCTTATCAGAACATATCACAAGATTTTCATTGAGTGATTCTTATCATATGAGCTCTTATACTTGTTCAGAAGGTGGACACCACAAGGCTCCCCACCTTGGACTACGTGTTCCTGCTAGTTACCGCACCATCAATAGTCTGTACACTGTGATGAATACGTCATAAATAGAGAATCATATTAACACGACCTTACTTCGTCGGGTTACATGCCCTATGCACCCACTAGCGTTAGGTGCTTCCTCGCTCCGACATGCTTTAAAAAGAATCCATTCGAGGCTCGTCGACTATTTTTCGTTGACCTAGGGGATACCACTCCATTCTTAAGCACTCCAGAGTAGACAGAGGAGTTCCACGAGGAAAATCCCCCGTCCTAGCACTTGGGGTTGTGATAAAACATTTTGACTCTTTTCTTTAAAACGAACCACTTTCTTTGGAAAACATTTCCCCAAATGCATGAGACATGGAACTCAAGACGTACATACTTATACTTGACATGTGACATATGAAATGCCGTACCTGAAATAACCAATCATAACATGATCAATTCATAGCATGATTACATGAAGCATCCAAACACATTCATGAAACCATGGGAACTTGCTTAGGCCAAAACACTTTGGGGTAAAAATCATGAGATTCATCACTTAAACATGTTCCAATCTACAAGCATATAACATAGGAATCAAAGCATGATAAAACAAAGCATGAAATCATGACATTTAGCTAAGATCCGAAACTTACAACACATCTTATGGCCGAAACATCATGGCACATAATCCATCAATCTTGAACAAATGAAAACCGAAACATATACAAGTATTTCATGGCATTTTCATTGCGAATTCCAAACATGAAGTTCCTTCCATAGATTGATACAAGATCATTTTAACATAATCAAATAATCAAAGAAGAAACAACCAATAGAACAAACATGGAAATGAAAAGATTTACATAATCATATATAAGTGTTAACCAAGAGTAGGTTGAGTGTATACTTACAAATCCTCATAAAAGAATACTAGCAAGCTGCAAATCTGAAGATATCATATTAGAAAAAGCATCTAAAACCCTAACTCATGTTCTTAAGTGTGTTTGTGTGTTTCTATGGCATCACTTGGCCTTAAACCATTTGGCTTCTAGGGTTATTAGGTTAAAACCCTCTTCATTTCACACATGAGGTAAAACAAAACCTAAGGTAGCCAAGAATATATGAGATGGTTGAAACATGGAGGATAAATTTCCCCTTCACTATTCGGTCTCAAGGGTTTCTCTCAGAAACCCTAGGTTATTTTCCAAGAAAACGGTAGAAAGTGTGTGTTCTATCATTTCTCAAAGTCTAATGAGACTTGAATCTCATTTTCGGATTGAGAAAAGATTTGTGTGTGAGCTAGACTTAGGAAAACCGAATCTTACCTTGCAAACCCTTGGGGCAGTGCCGAAATCCTTTTGTTACAGGGATCTTTTTTGTTTGGTTGGTGAGAAAACACAAGAGAATGGGAGAGAGCTTTCGAAGTAACTTGAGAGCATTGAGTGGAGAGAGTGGAAACTCATGCAAGAATTCGAAGAATGGCAAGGGAAAAGCCTCTCCTAAGCATCTACCCTTCTTATATAGAGACCCTTCACTTCCTTCCTTCTTTGAATCAAAACATTTGCATGTACGACAAGTGGCAAGGTTCCTTCTACTTCCTCTCTCAAAAGCCGAAAACCTCTTGGAGTTCGCCACTTAAATTGCATTGGGAAGGGGCAAATCTTGGAGGTGGTGTGTGGGCTTCCCTCCTTGGCCGAAAATCACATTTCCCTCTTATGCCCTTCCTTTCCTTAAACAAGTCAACATCTTCTCAAGGGATAACTTGGTAAAACTGTGCATGACCTTTCCCATTCCCAACAAAAAGGCTCTTGGCATGGTGGACAAGGGGCATGGGCGTGTGCCCAAGCCTTGGCCGTCTCCTCCGCTTTCCATTCCCAAGGTGTTGCTTCATCTTCCCCATGCTTATTTCCTGACCCTTCACATTTCATTGGCCCACAACACACTAAGTGACAAGTGGTGAGCAAAAGGAATATTTGGGGCAAGCTAGCCGAAAACCCTAGGGGCAAACTTATCACTGATAAAAGTCTCATCCCAAAAGTGTCCTAGAACCTTGGTGCATGTTTGACACTTGGCTAAGACTTAGCAAGATTCGAAATCCCGAAGGCCTCCTTCCAATTTCCTATGCACTGCTTCTAGAAAGGTACCATTTCACTTCCCTAGGCTCCCCTTTCCAAGAAACCTACCTTGGAACTTGATTTCTGGACCAAAAGTAGTGGGCTAGGCGTGTAAGCCCATTTTGGTGCTTTCCTTCACCTCTTTTCCCCCTTAGCCCACTTTCAAGACTAGGTTCAAAGCAAAAACAGTCTTGGGTCACATAACACTTAACAAATTTAGAATTAGATCATGGGCCTAAACCATTGGACCTAAATTCCCAAGTAAGGCCGAAATTCTAAGGTAACTAGAGCCACTCTTCTCTTGGGCATAAATCACTACATCAAAGGCCTTTAAGACTCTTAAAATACCATGGCAACCTAGAACAATTCTAAGAGCCAAGCCTAGACGAAACTCTGGCCATCACATCCTCCCCTCCTAAAAAAAAGATTTTGTCCTCAAAATCGACACCACAATCATTAATCAAAACACTTATATAAGAAGAGATACAAGAGTACTACCTCCTCCACAAGCGGCTGTAGATTTTTCAGATGACGTTGAGGATGAGGGCATATCATCTGCCTCCACGGTCATAGAATCCAGAGAAAAGTAGAATATAGCTTCCAAATCATAATTGAAATACATATTGACCTGCATTTCATTCAACATATGTTCTATCTCAAGCTCGGTGTCCTCGATTGGTTGATCTTCATCCAAAGTTTCAAAAGGTACAAATTGACTTGCACATTCTTCCGCTGTGCGACTTGATTATGCTTCTGGATCAAAATTACATAGATTTCTTTTTTATGCCTCCTTCGAGCTACTCCATGGCTGCTGTTCCTCGTGTGGTAATCGTCGAAATCGAAGTCTTCCTCAGCCGTCCGCATCCATCACATGAGTGTGATGATGCTCAAATATCTCCATCTGTCTTGCTTGCTTTGCTAACGTTTGTTGTTTTCTTCTAAGGCACTCTTTGATATGACGCTCTTTGTTCCCTCAACTGAGCCATTGAAGAAACAGACATACGTGGGGTCCTTCTAGTTCATGCCATCCCTATTTCGAGGGTTCGATTGGTGTACATACGATTACCATACTTAAACTAGCAAGCACGAAACAGACAATTTCTCATAGAACAAAACACTCACAACATATGTATACATACAATACATCCATATCATACAATTCATACATACATCAAAGGTTTTTAATCTACAAACAAATGGAGGTATTCGTTTCTCATTGTATCCTCCCGTTCCCAAGTTCCTTCTTCAAATTTTGGGTTGTTCTAGAGTACTTTCACTATAGGTATCTTCTGATTCCTTAACTTCTATTCCTTACGATCCACGATCTGTACTGGCCATTCTGAATAAGACAAATTGGGTTGAAGCTGAATCTCATCGGACTTCATAACTACTGGCCGTTTTTCTCTGAAACTCTTCTTCAAAGTTGATACATGAAACACATTGTGTATTCCTTGCATCTCTACTGGCAAATCCAATCTGTAAGCTACTTGACCAACTCTTTCGACTATCTCGTAGGGTCCTACACATCGGGGGTTTAACTTTTCCTTCTTGCCGAAATGTATGACTCCTTTCATGGGCGATACTTTGAGGTATACCCAATCTCCTACTGCAAACTCTAAATTCCTACATTCGTTATCGACATAGCTTTTCTGTCTGTTCTGAGCTGCTTTCATTCTTTCCTGGATCACAGTTACTTGTCTCTGTACTTCTTGTAGATATTCAGGTCCTAGCATTTTCCTTTCACCCACTTCATCCCAATACAATGGGGATCTGTATTTCCTTCCATACAAAGCCTCCTAGGGTGCCATCTGAATGGTAGCTTGGAAACTATTATTGTAGGCGAATTCCACCAAAGGTAGGTGACTTTCCCAATAACTACTTTGCTCCATAACATGCTCACAACATATCTTCCAGGGTCTGAATTGTACATTTCGTCTATCCGTTTGTCTGAGGATGATAAGCACTGCTAAAGTTTAGACAAGTGCCTAACATCTTTTGCAAACTCTGCCAAAATTATGAGGTAAAATGGGTATCTCGGTCCGACACTATAGTCTTAGGTACTCTGTACAATTGGACAATTTCCCTAACATAAAGTCAAGATTGTTTCTCCATTGTGTTAGCTATGGGTAGAAAATGTGCACTCTTAGTCAACCGATCGACTATAACCCATATCGAGTTCTTTCCTGAAGACGTCCTTGGCAGAGTAATTACAATGTCCATAGACACATCAATCCCATTTCCACTCTGGGATAGGTAATGACTATAATTCACCTACTGGTCTCTAATGTTTGCTTTCACCATTTGGCAAATGGAGCATTTTGCCACAAACTCGCTACGTTCTTCTTAATTCCATCCCACCAAAACTGCCATTTTAAATCTCGATACATCAGGTACTACCAGGGTGCACTGTGTAAGGGGTGAAATGAGCCTCCCTTAGTAACTTGTCCTTAAGTTCAGTGAGGTTAGGAATTACTTTCCTTTCCTTATAGAAGAGCATCTGATTCCTTCCAATAGAGAAATGTTGCAGCCCTTCTGATTTCAGAATCTTCTGTCAAAGCTTCTTAATCTCGCACTGATAATTGCTAATGGTCTCCACCCATCTTCGTTGCCTCATATTTAGGTTCTTTTGACCAAACAGATACTTTAGACTTTTATGATCCGTGCCTCCAAATTTTTAGTACAAAAACTACCACTGCTAATTCCTAGTCATGGGTAGGATATTTTCATTCATGGTCCTTGAGTTGTCACGAAGCATATGCGACGACCCTTTCTTCTTGCATTAGAACGCATCCCAATCCCATCTTAGAGGCGTCACTGTAGACTACGTAGGGCTTATGAGGTTTTGGTAATGCCAAGACTGGGGCTGCAGTTAACCTCTTCTTCAACTCTTGGAAACTCCTCTCACACTGGTCAGTCCATACATATCTAGCATTCTTTCTTGTCAATGCTGTTAAAAGACTAGAAAATTTGGAAAATCCTTACACAAACCTTCGGTAATATCCTGCCAAACCAAGGAAGCTACGTACTTCATGAGCATTAGTTGGCCTTTGCCATTATGTTACAGCATCAATTGTAGCAGGATCCACTGCCACCCCTTTTCTAGAAATCACATGTCCCAAAAATTTCACTTCACGAAGCCAGAACTCGCACTTACTAAGTTTGGCATACAACTAATGTTCCTAGTACAATCCTCAAGTGCTTCAATCTAACTTTACCTAAAGAGATAACTATGATTACTCAAGATTTCCCAAACAAAAGCAACCTACAATTAAGGCAAAGTGGAAAATGTTACCAATAATCACTCCCGCGTTTGTCGTCTCATCAACTTCTAGGTCTACTTCTCCTGGCGTAATAGCATAAACATTGGCCTTTGCTGCAGCTTGGGTTTAGAGTTTGGCATCGTCACTCCTCCAGGTGTAATCTGTGGACAATCTTGGATCATATGACCTGTTTGACCACATCTAAAACACGCTCCTGAGGCCCTTCGACATTTTCCACTGTGCCTCTTCCTGCATTGGCGACAAGGTGGTGGAGTAATGGGTGTTGCCTTCCCAACCACCACGCCCTTTCCTTTGCTTGGGGTTACCGAGGCCTTTCACTTCCCCGTATTACTTCCTGACGAGTAAGGAAATCCCCTTTTCCTATCTGCTTGAGCCTGTGCAATTAGTCTTTGTTGCTCCACATTTGCTATCGAAGCTACATTAACTAATTCTGGGAAATTTCCCATCTGCAGACATGCAACTTGGTTTCGGATGCGAGGTTGCAAGCCGTCCTGGAACTTCCTTGCTTGCCATCTCGGTACTAATCATATGAGGTGTGACACACCATTTCCATAAAACGAGTGGCGTACTGATCGACCGTCATATTCCCTTGAGTTAAACATGCAAATTCCAAAGGCTCCTGCTGCTTAGCCGTCTCTGGAAAGAAACGGTTGTCAAACTCCGTCTTGAATCGTTCCCAAGTGAGTGCGGTTAAACTTCCCAGTTCTTGGTCCAAAAGTTGCCGTTTAGTTTGCCACCAAATTCCAGCTTCTCCCAGAAGCATATGTCCCGCATACTGGACCTTCTATTCCTCAGTATATCCACTAATTTCGAAAGTCCTCTCTAAATCCATAAGGCACTTGTTGGCATTCAAAGGTCCTTTCGTTCCAAAGAAATTCGGGTATCGATACACCATGAACTTCTCATAAGGACATCCTTATTCTCCTCTAGGCGGTACTTGTCTAGCATTCTGTTCTTGTTCCACCTGAGTATGCACCACTTTAGTCATCTGGTGAATAGCTTTAGCTATAGCCTGACCCCCTTCCATTGGAGGATTCTCAGTCTCTTGATCCCTGCCTCTCATAGAAGTATTCTGATGCTGATTTCGGACCATAATTCCCTTCTTCTTGAAAATGCACAAAACCATCGTGGGTCAGTCTTTTCGTCAAGGAGAATAACCTTTTTTCCCTTGAGCTGGCAATCTTAAAGCATAACTTCTTCTTCCTCAGCATTCAAGCCTAAAGCAATAAGATCCAAGTGACATGAACCCGCGGGAATGAAATCCCTTGAACCCACAATCAAATTGAAAACTCCCCAAGAAAGCCAAAATCAAGTTAATGGATGAAGAATCTAGACCCATCGAGAGAACTCGTTTCAAGAACCTAGATTATATTAAAATCTAGACCCATTGAAGAACCCATCTCAAGAACCCAAATTACAACGGAGAAACGCCACAAAGGTTGTGATTTACCTTTGACAAGTTCAAAAGTTCTATCAAGAACAAGACGAGTAAAACTCAACTCACAATAAATAAATTCATCAAATTTCATAAACTTCTTAAAATGAGGCCACAAAGAGTATTTAAACCAAAACCTAATTAAAACTCTAGCCAAAATAAAGCCCCAACTTCCAAAAATACCCCTGAGTGAATAGTGCCACGGCTACAGTACATCGCTATAGTAACTCGGCTACAGTACTTTCGAAACCCTAGTTCAGTACAGTACTTCTTAAAACCCGAGTTCAAGAAAATAATGAATTTTCCAACATGCCCTTGAATAGACTCCTCTTAAGTCATTTAAATAAATTAAATAAGTTGAAACCCTTCAAGAGCCCAAAGCCTTTAAGCCTTGTCGCTGCCCTCTTCCATAGCTTATCAAATGAATCAAAACTGGATCTTCATCCTTCAAGTTCATCTTGAATGTTGGCCTCTTGCTAAACTCGTCCCAAGTGGATTGCATCAATCATTGCATTGCCTCCTTGGTCTTTTTGGCCCATTTGGAAGTTGCAAAGGATCTTTAAGACGAGGCCTATCTCGGTTCCCATCATTCCCCTTCTCCTCAAAAGGATTCGATCTCGAATCTCCACCTGGATTAAAGGAAAAATTGTTAGTAATATTGAAAATAGCATAAACATGATACTTACCTGGAAGATCCATTAGATATGCATTTTCATTAATTTGTTCAAGAATTTGGAAAAGTCCATCCAAGCTACTCCTGTCATCAACAGGTAAAGGTGTTAAATCTAAAGGAGTAAATGGATTAAGTCTATAAACAATTTCAAAGCGTGAAAATAGAGTAGCAGCATGGAATCTCCAATTATATGTAAACTCAATGAATGGCAAACAATACTCCCACAAATGTTCATAAAACATATCTAAAGCTTTCCTCACACCAAAATTACCACTCCAATTATATGCAAACTCAATGAAATGCAAATAATACTCCTATAAATGGTTATGCAACAAGTCAATGTATGGCAAATGATATTCACATAAACGTTCATGAAACACACCTAAAACTTTCCTTATACCAAAATGACCACTCCAATTATATGCAAACTTAATGAATGGCAAGCAATACTCCCACAAACGTTCATGCAACACATTAATAATTGACAAATGATACTTCCACAAATGTTCATGCAACACTTCAATGAATGGCAAATGATACTCCTACAAATGTTCATGCAACACATCAATGAATAACAAATGATACTTCCACAAACGTTCATGCAACAATTCATTCAATGACAAATAATACTCCCACAAACGTTCATGCAAAAGATCAATGAATGACAAATGATACTTCCACAAACGTTCATGCAACACGTCAGTGAATGGCAAATGACGTGTGAAAACTCATGCAAGAATCCGAAAAATGGAAAGAGAAAAGCCTCCTATGCGTGAATCCTTCTCCTTTTATAGAGACCCTTCACTTCCCTCCTTGTTTGAATCAAAACCTTTGTATGTAAGACAAGTGGCAAGGTTCCTTCTTCTTCCTCTCTCAAAAACTGAAAACCTCTTGGAGTTCCTCAGTTAGATTGCATTGGGAAGGGGCAAATCATGGAGGTGGCATGTGGGCTTCCCTCCTTGGCCGAAAATCACATTTGACTCTTGTGCCCCCTTCCTTTCCTTTAATAAGTCAACATATTCTCAATGGGTAGCTTGGTAAAACCATGCATGACCTTTCCTATTCCCAACAAAAAGGCTCTTGGCATGGAGGACAAGTGGCATGGGAATGTGCCCCTAGCCTTAGTCGTCCCTCCTCTTTCCATTCCCAAGGTGTTGCTTCATCTTCCCCATGCTTATTCCCTATGTGACCCTTCACATTTCATTGGTCCTCAACACACTAAGTGACAAGTGGCAAGCAAAAGTAATGTTTGGGGGATGCTAGCCGAAAACCCTAGGGGCCAACTTGTCCTTGATGAAAGTCTGATCCCAAAAGTCTTCTAGAACCTTGGTGCTTGTTTGACACATGGCAAACATTTAGCAGGATTCGAAATCTCAAAGGCCAAAAAGCAAATTTAGAATTGGGTCATGGGCCTAAACCATTGGACTTAATTCCCAAGTAAGGCCAAAATTCTAAGGTAACTAGAGCCACTCTTCTCTTGGGCTTAAATTACTACATCAAAGGCTTTTAAGAGTCCTAAAATACCATGGCAACCTAGAACAATTCTAAGGGCCAAGCCTAGACGAAACTTGGGCCATCACATCAACAAAGTACAGTCGACGGGCCTCAAATGGTTCCTATGGAAGGATACAGGAGCGGGTTGCACCTAAAGCTAGTAGGTGCAATACGGTGACAGTGAAATAAGCGAACTGCCGTAAAAGAGTATGATTGTAAAATGACATAGTCACCTCGATCAAGTGGACCGATGGTTGATGCGGTAACTGGCAGGGAACACACGGTGCATAGGAGAATTGTGAGGTATCCAACCATGTGGATTATATGATATGAACAAGGCATTTGAGATCTACAACTTGATATGTTATGATATGCCATGATTCGATTTGACATGATATGCTATGCCATGATATGTTATGTTAAGATATGAAATGATACGAAATGATGAGACGTGATGTCAATATGACATGTTATGAAATGGCATGATATGTTATGGTATGAACAACAACCCGAGCTCAAATGATATGAACATGTGTTAAGAGTTTAAAAAATGAAAACGTTGTTTTATGAGAAAGTCTATGTTGCATATGTCAAGGTTTTATGTCAAAGTACATGTCCATGCATTCATTTATGGTTTGCTTTTATATGCTTGTGATATTTGTGGTATGTTGACTTTTACTTGTTGAGATTTCTCAAAATCTCATTGTTGTAGTTTCCACTACCATTCCCCTCCCAGAATGGTAGAAGTTGTAATAGGTGTAAGAGACCCAGATGACGAACCGGAAGAGGACAGTGGTGGCGCCCCCAACCTCCGCTTGGGATTTGGAGGAAATTGAAACACCGGGACATGCAACACCAGGGTGACCTACCCCTCGTACATGACAGATAAGATGCAATGCACCTAATGATAACTAGCAGTATGCAATATATCACAACGAAAAGTCAACTTAAGTCAAATAACGAAACAATAGTCATGGTACCAAAGAACATAAAATCCCAAAATACTTCATATTCCATAAGAGTCATCAAAAGTAGGTATGAGTTTCCAAAATAACTCCTCCCAAAACACGGGACCAAAAACATCAAAGTTAACAAAGAGTTATTTCCCAAAAGTGGCCCCATAACTTGATCTTTATCTTTAGTGAGATTCGGGCTTCACTCGCTTCTCTAAAGCTTGGTCCTTATCCCGATTATGGGATCTTTTAAACTTTTCTATGACCTGAAGTATCTCAGTAATTGCTCGATCAATAGACTCAAGGTGGTCCAAAATAGGAGGCTCGGTCGGGCATAAGACTATTTTGGGCATGATCCTCTCTGAAGGAGGTGCCATCCTCTTGCGCTTCGTCATTTGTGCCCTCTTGGTTTCCTGTCAAGACTTCTATCATTCCAAAAAGGGGAACGAAAGTGGGAGAAATACAATAGTGAGATTTCGAGAAATCTCAGTATGTAAACAAATAACATGTAATATATATCATAAGCATATGAAAGCAAACTTACCAATGAATGCATGGACATGAGACCTTACTTATGCATTGACCTTTCAAAAATACATCGTATAAAACATGAATTTCATAACCTTTTCTTTCATAAAACATTATTTCTTCACTTCATACTTGTTTTTTAAACATACTTATGAGCTCAAGGCTTTTCTTGTCTTATAACATATAATTGGATACCTTACGGCTTCCCTATGCACTGTGTGTTTGCCCCTAGCTACGACATAAACCATTGGCCACTTTGACCAAGGTGACTACGTCAAATCTGTCATATACGGCGGTTCACTTTTTGCCTTCACCGTAGGTGCACCCACTAGCTTTAGCTGCAATCTCACTCTGGTGTCCTTTTCTTTTAGGAACCATTCGAGATCCGCCGACAGTACTTCGCCATCCCAAGGGTATCCCTCCATTTTAAACACTCATGAGAGGACAAAGGAACCACTAGGACATTCCCCAGTCCTAGCATTTGGGATCATGATAAAAACTTTACTTTTAAAAACACTTTTTTTTCCTTTAAAAAGGTTTTCACAATCCCAATGCATGTGACATGACAATGAAACTTAGACTTTCATAAGACAGATGAAATGCCGAAATGCTTCATCATAATCATATGACATTTATACATGCAATAGATCTCACGTTACGGCTTGAAAATATTAGAAGATGCGAACATGTTCTTTTATAACAATTCTAGTGCAATAAACATCAACCAAAAAGACAAAAATTCAACATTTTCCATGTAAGGGCCGAGACATACAAACCCTAGTATATCCAAGAATCATTTTTAGCTCATTAAACTTAAAAACACCAATGATCATACTTCATCCATAGCGTTGGTCGAAACCTCTTATTTTTTAAAATATGCCTTTCAGTCAATTTTCATGAACCTATAATCTTCTAATGTGTTAAACAAACCCATTTACAAAGAGTACTCATGGGTGGCTGAAACATCTAGTGGTCATGGACAACATTTTCATGAGCTTAGTTCAATACAAGAGTTCGGTCATGTAACAAACATTCACATACAAAACAAGGGTAGTGTAATCTCAGCCCTAATATGGTTTCTATTTCCATTTTATGACATGCATACCATCCAGAGGCCATTCTATTCATACATTAGATAATCATGTTAAAAATATATTACAACACATGAAAGAAATATCAATATCATGAACAATCACATAAAGGTAAGCAACCAACAAGTTCACATGTCATATACACAAAATATCCAAGTACAAGTTAGAAGTGTACTTACAAAAAATGCGAAGTATATATAGCAAGCAAGCTAAAAATTTCATACAATCCTAGTTTGGTTCATCATTCAAGAAAACCCTAACTCATGTGTTTAAGTGTTGTTGTAACGCCCGTCCTTGTGGTGGGTCTTTTTATAAAATATTTTGAGAAAGGACGACGGGAATTACCGTCCGATTTAAAACTTTTTGCTTCTTCCCAGGGTGCAAGACTCTACGTTTATAAAATAAAAATTTGCTTTTACAATAAAAGAGGTTTACAGCGGAAAATATCATTTTTAATAATAAAAAAGGTCTCTCTTACATTGAAACCTCGTGCCTAGACTTCCGTGCTCTTCCCCATGGGCCGTGTCCGTCCCGACGCGTACTTCATTTCCATCCCTGTGGGAGGAGGGACATACATAAAAACTAAAATGAGTTGAAGACTCGTAAGCATTACTTCATACAGTTAAAATATAACAACGTAGGTTTTCATTCAAGCATTCATCATTCGTACATACTATACTTACATGCATGCGTGCATACGTGAGTTCATTTGAAAACGACACTGGATGGGATTTTTCTTTCTTTTCGTAAAACGTGTCACCCGTCAGTGCCTTCATTTCTTAAAGTGCGTTCGTGCATGCGTACATACGTTACGCCCCGTGTGTTAGGGTTAGCAGCCCTTTGACCTGGATTCCGCCCGTGGCCACAGGTTGGGAATCCCTTTTCATAGGGGGCAGCACTGGGTGCACTACCAGTACTACTTACCCGGCATTGCAATCTGCCCATTCATTGGTACCCTTTCATTCATTCATGTGGCCGTTACGTATCTTCATACATTTCATGCTTTCATTCATTCTTTCATTCATGCCAGCTGATGGGAACCAAGGTGGGCCTAGTCTTAAAGATCCTTTGCAACTTCCAGATGGGCCAATTACAAGGTCAAGAGCCAAGAAGATCAAGGAGGCAATGCACGGATTGATGCAATCCACTTGCGATGAGTTTAGCAAGAGCCCAACATTCAATATGGGCTTGAAAGAAGGAGATCCAGCTTTGATCTACTTAATTCAAGCTGTGGAAGACATGACTTAGAGATAGAGCCTATTGTTATTGGAGACTTCTAATTTGGTTAAATGATTTATTTTATTAGTTTAGAATAAATGGGGTTGAAGATGCTTGGCTCACATGTCTTATTTCTTATGAACTATGTTTTTTGGAAGGCCTTGTATTTTGGCCAAGGGCTTATTTGGAAAGTTACATTTTAGGAACTAGGGTTTCATCAATTTATTGTAGGGGTAACTGTAGCCGCGGGTACTGTAGCAGGTACTGTTCATCAAGGGTAATTTTGGGTAAAAGGGGCTTTATTTTGGCTAGGGTTTTGATTAGGTTTGGGTTTAAAAACTCTTTGTAGCCTCATTTGAAGGTTAGACAATATTGAATTTTATTTGTGAGTTGAGTTTTCTCCTCTTGTTCTTGATTGAACTCTTGAACTTATCAAAGGTAAATCACAATCTTTGTGGCGTTCCTTCTTTATAATCTGGGTTCTTGATAAGAGTTCTTCAACGGGTCTAGATTTTAATATAATCTAGGTTCTTGAAACGGGTTCTCATAGGGTCTAGATTCTCCATCCTTGACTTGATTTTTGGCTTTCTTGGGGAGTTTTTAAATTGATTGTGGGTTCAAGGGAATTCATTCCCACGGGTTCATATTACCAGCTCTGAAGAGCTAGAGTTTCATTCAGTTATTTCTTTCATTTAACATGAGAAAACATCATTTCGTGAGCATGGGCTCGAACGTCCTCTTTCATGACGTCCTCGAGCATCACCTCGCGGCATTCACAAAAGTA
Organism: Juglans nigra; assembly: GCA_002916485.2. Classification (NCBI taxonomy): domain Eukaryota; kingdom Viridiplantae; phylum Streptophyta; class Magnoliopsida; order Fagales; family Juglandaceae; genus Juglans; species Juglans nigra. The sequence continues at coordinate 15,690,947 of CM036136.1, forward strand.
TCAGTTCGTACCGTCCATAAAACATAAAGCACGGGCTTAAATTTGCCTTTCGCGGCATCCGTAAGCATCACCTTGAACGTCAGCCTTCGCGGCGTCCACGAGCATCACCTTGCGGCGCTCGCGACAGCGTGGGTCCGTAGGATCCATGAAGTCGTCGGTTGAAGCTCGTCTTTCGTGCATTTACATCAGTTCATTTTCTTTGAAAATACGTACAATAGATACATCTTATAGTCATCCATTTGCATGCATACAATTAATAACTTTGGGTGCGTAAAATGGGGCTTTCATGGAAGGGCCGTACGTACATATACATTTGAAAGCTTGGCGTCTTCTTTCGTAAACATTTTCTCAAAGATAAAAGCTTTTCCTTTTCGTTTCGTAATTTCTAGAAAACTCCAGAAGGGCATGAACGTAATACTTACCTGAAACTCCATGCTAGTTTCATACCATGCAGTCTATTCATGCGCGTGTCAGCTGGCAACCTACATGCATACATAACCTTAACGTCATTCTCTATCTAGTGCTTAAGCAACTTAACTATAAATAGAACTACGCTATACTTGGAACACTCTCATTCTATCCCGTGCACTTACGTGCCCTTTACTACGTTAAAACGTTCGGGGACCACTTATGGTCACCACATCTTCCAACTCAACGTCTTGCTTCGAGTGCTCATTCGCTAAAGTGAACCCATGATTCATCTTAGGATTAAAACACTAAGACCTCTGTCTCATTCTTCTCATTAACCACATTCTGACGCATGACTCAGACCAACTAAGTCACGCATCCCTTCCTTAGACAGTACACTCGTCACTATCTTCATGCATCTTAGCCCATACAAATCCTCATTCCCATTCATACAATACACACGGTTCTATGCCAACTCTGAGGCTTAAGCACCGTGTAGCTATCTATGAACAGATTACCCATTACATACGGTGAATCCATTTGGTACACGTGTCTCGCCAGACTACACATGTACCTTACCCTTGTATCACCTAAGATCAACATATAACATGTTGATCACCTGCTCATAGGGATGAGGGCCATATTCTGATACCAACATTCTCTTAACCCAGCCAGCATGACTCTTCATGCTAGCCGTCCCTTCTTACAGTTCATCCCAACACTTAGTGCGACAAGGCTCCATTCACAACTATGCCTTGCGTCACGCCACCTGACATCCTATTACATCACTTCTACGCCAACTTCTAACTCATCACGAGTACGGTTCCTCACATACTCCTGTCACATCGTGACATCTCGACACGTTCCTACTACGCCAGTTCTACAATAACTCTTCACCCATCATAAGCACGACTGTAAGTAACCACGTCACTCCGTGACGTTTCCCAATCATGCTTCCGCTGCGCACTCGTACACTTATTCCCACATTACACCAAGAGAGTATATGCTACATATACTCTCCTTATCCCACACTACGTCACACACAAAGTACACTCAGCGTGTACTATTCCTACCCCACATACCACGACACCAATACAGCACATGCCCCACAATTACACTGCACAGCACAACCACGCCATCATTACAACACAACTCCACAACTACATTACACAGCACAGTCCACAACACTTCACAAATACCCCCAACACTTCATATATATAGCACTACACAATATGCCCAACGCTTCACAGCACAACGCATCACAAAACTCCCATCACTTCGCTACACAGCACATCTCCATACTACACAGTCATTCTCTTATACTAACAGCACAGTCCACAACTGATATGAACCCGCGGGAATGAAATCCCTTGAACCCACAATCAATTTGAAAACTGCCCAAGAAAGCCAAAAATCAAGTCAAGGATGGAGAATCTAGACCCGATGAGAACCCGTTTCAAGAACCTAGATTATATTAAAATCTAGACCCGTTGAAGAACCCATCTCAAGAACCCAGATTACAAAGGAGGAACGCCACAAAGGTTGTGATTTACCTTTGATAAGTTCAAGAGTTCAATCAAGAACAAGAGGAGAAAACTCAACTCACAAATAAAATTCAATATTGTCTAACCTTCAAATGAGGCTACAAGGAGTATTTAAATTAAACCTAATTAAAACCCTAGCCAAAATAAAGCCTCTTTTTACCCAAAATGCCCCTGATGAACAGTGTCGCGCTACAGTACCGCGGCTACAGTAACGCTACAGTACCTCTTAAAACCCTAATTCCTAAAAAGTAACTTTCCAAATAAGCCCTTGGCCAAAATACAAGGCCTTCTTGAAAACCCTAGTTCATTGAAAATAAGACGTGTGGGCCAGGCATCTTCAAGCCCACTTATTCTAAACTAATAAAATAAATCATTTAACCAAATTTGAAGTCTCCAATAACAATAGGCCCTATCTCTAAGTCACGTCTTCCACAGCTTGAATCAAGTGGATCAAAGTTGGTTCTCCTTCTTTCAAGCCCATCTTGAGTGTTGGACGCTTGCTAGCTTCATCCCAAGTGGATTGCACCAATCCGTGCATTGCTTCCTTGATCTTCTTGGCCCTTGATCTTGTAATTGGCTAATCTGGAATTTACAAATGATCTTTAAGACTAGGCCCACCTTGGTTCCCATCATTCCCCCTCTCCTCAAAATGATTTGACCTCGAATCTCCACCTGGATCAAAAGGAAAAATGTTAGTAACATTGAAAATAGCAAAAACTTGATACTTACTTGAAAGATCTACTTCACGTGTATTTTCATTAATTTTCTCAAGAAATTGAAAATGTTCATCCAAGCTACTCCTATCATCAGCAAGCGAAGCCATCAGAGGTAAATGAGTAAGTGGATTAAAACCATAAACAACCTCAAATGGAGAATAAGAAATAGTAGTATGCAAGGTTTTATATGCACACTCTAATAAGGGCAAATGATACTCCCGCAAATGTTCATGTAGCAAGTCAATGAATGGCAAAAGATACTCCCACAAACGTTCATGAAACACACCTGAAGTTTTTCTTACACCACTCCAATCATATGCAAACTCAATGAATGGCAAGTAATACTTCCACAAATGTTCATGCAACATGTTGAAAGTCTTCCTTACACCAAAGTTACCCAACAAACCACCATGTCTATCACACACAAGCAACTTAAGCATAAAACTAGTTGGCACACAAAATCTATTCTCTCTAAACAAGTACCAATCTAATTTATAGAACATACCAAACGATGCTTTTTCACATGTTCCATAGACACTAGCAAAGTCATCATCATTAGCATGCAATTCCTTATTATATGCAAGTCTCAACAATTTTACATCTAAAATGAAGATAAGGACGTACCTTCTTGCTAAAGCATCAACCACAAAATTTTCCATACCTTGTGTGTATTTGAATACATGAGGAAAAGTCTCAACACAGTCCTCCCGCTTAGCATGCATTATAGTCAACGACTTACCTTGTCCCTTCAAGTGTGAAAAAGACTCATGTTCTTCAAAAGAAAGGTCGGTTAGGAATTGTCGCACCTGACACAAAATCAATGCAGTACTCTATCTCCCTAATAGGTGGCAATCCACTAAACACACCTCTAGGAAACATAACCTCATATCCCTGCAACAAAAAGACAATAACACTAGGCAAAGATACGTCAAGTTCGTTAGTATTAAGACTCGCCTTAGCATAAAAACTCACTTTTCTTTTTGTTTTTCTCTCACTTTCTTCACTCTCTCTTTTCTTTCCACAATTCTTTTCTTTTTCACTCTCTTTTTGCTTTTCACTCTCTTTTTCTGTCACTCTCTTTTCCTTCATCTTGTTTTGAACTCTCGACCTGACAACTGTTTTTCAACTCATTCTCTCTTTCTCTTGAGGTTTCAGCCTCAGCCTCATCTTTTATCTCTCTCATTTTACTCTCTCTATCGTTTTCGGCCTCACTATTTCTTTTTTTTCTCAATCTCACTTTCACCCTTGCTTTTTAGCTCATTCTCCTTTTCACTTTTTCTTTTTTGATCACACTCATTTTCACTCTTTCTTTTTTGAGTAACCTCACTTTTCAGTTTCAAATGGTCCCCATGGACTTGTGTTGGAGTTAAAGGAGCAAATTTGATTGTTTTTCCATCCTTTTCAAAACTGTACATGTTCCTTAACCCATCATGGATCACCTTCCTATCATACTCTCATGGCTTCCCCAACAAAATATGACCAGCATGCATAGGCACTACATCACAAAGGACCATATCCTGGTATTTTCCAATTGAAAAAGTAACTAGCACTTGCTTATTGACCCTAACCTCCCCACAATCACTCGACCACTGCAACATGTATGGTCTAGGGTGTTTTAAGGTAGGCAAATTCAATTTCTCAACTAAAGTAGTGCTAGCCAAATTAATACAACTCCGCAAATCAATGATCATACTACATACCTTGTTGTTGATGTGGCATCTAGTATGAAAAATGTTCTCGCTCTGCTTCTCTGTATCATCCATCTTAATTTGTATATTGAGAGCATGCCTAGCAACAAAAGACTCACCATACCCTTCATTCTTACAGTTATGTTCAATACAAGGTTCACTCCTCCTCCTATCTCTCCTGCCTTGTAAATTTCTAATTACCATTTCTTGATGATCCATCCTATCCCTCACTTCACCTAACACCAAGTTCAACCGCTCAAACTGTTGTTGCATGGATTGCAATACAAATGATGAGTTATCTACCATCCCCTTTGGTGAAGAGCCACTCCGATGAGACATTGTAAAATGCTGCACAAATGAATGTTAGTGGAAAAACCTCACACACTCCCTTACGTGTTTACGCTCGAATAATGGCATTCCACTCGTGTTTCACTCCTAATTGGCTTTTCCCCGATAATAGTCTCACACTCTCTTGCCTTTTACCTCAATAGTTTTCCCGCTCAAGTTCCTTAAGAACTAGTTGGACTAAATCAAGATAATACAACCTTGTATTATTCCAACCAGTAATATAGATCCAAGAAACAAGAAACAAGGAAGGAATAAAACGACACGGGACTCAAGGAATTTATATGAGGGAAAAAGTAATTATAGAACAAGATACCAACTACAAATATGTATTAAGCCCCTTTGAGGATAAAACTCAATCAACAAATGTTTTTTCTTTGTCTTTGTTGTAACTATGTAGCAACCTTTAAATATGCTACCTCTCATTATTCTTCTTCTCCTTCTTCTTCTTCTTCTTTTTCTTCTTTTTTTTTTTTTTTTTTTCAAATTTTCTTTTCTTTTCTTTTCTTTCCTTTCCTTTCTTTTCTTTTCTTTTCTTTTTTCTTTTCTTTTTCTTTTCTTTTCTTTTTCCTTTCTCTTTTCTTTTCTCTTCTTTTCTTTCTTTTCTTTTCTTTTCTTTCCCTTTCTTTTCCTTTTCTTTTCATTTCATTTTTTTCTAATTCAATCACAAACAGAAATACTCAATTGTAAAAATCAAACAATTGAATTGAAGCACACAAGAATTGACAACGAAATAGAAGAGAATCAATGGAACGACATTCCAAGCAATTGACAAACTAAGATATGCATTAAACCCTAGAATTTTGAAACCCTAGGTAATGC